>JASDQU010100112.1:64226-111704 GCA_032191745.1 Picea mariana
TATTGGAGACTCCATTGGTTGAGCAGGTTGCAGAGGCTGATAGATTGATGGAGCACTTACTTCCAGGATCGACCTGCATTGATGAGGATGCACTCTTTATTATTCAGGATGACCATAGCATGTGTTTGGACATAGCTATATGGGATCCAGGTGCAAATGATAGTAGTAGGTTGAGTGCACAGGAGGATACAGCTGCTCATACAGGATAAAGTGTGATTCAGGGGGAGATAGCACCTAGTGATCGGGTGCAGTGGCATACAGGAGTACCCAACAGCACAATAGACAGTGGAGAATTCAGCACGTTATCGTATGCAGAGAGTATTTTTGGGGATTCTAGAGTTGGAACTAGCAGGACTCACACTAGTAGTGAGGGGTCTGAGATGGCACCTCAACATGACCATGATCAGGGGTCACACCACTTATCAGTACAGTTGAGAGTTAGTGAGACTATGATCAAGGGAGCCACTAGACATATTGATGACATGCATGCAGTGATGGCAGATTACTATTGGAGAGCATCAATGGCACAGGGTAGCTCTGATGGAGGATTTTCCCTGGATGATTTTCACACTCTCCAAGAGAGAGTGTCTATGATGAGGATTGACTACCAGCAGTTGTTGATAGACAGGGATTATCTAGTAAGGGTTGGTGAGATGTATCATGAGGCTCTGAGGGAGCAGGAGTTGGATATGGACCAACTCACTCAGGAGTTGGAGAGCACTAGAGGATTCTTGAGAGGCACACAGGCCGCTCCTCAAGAATTAGAGTCTAGATCAGATGAGTCTCTTGAATATATCCATCAGAGATCCACTTCATCTGTCTTAGTGGACACTCAAATGTATCAGTCAGTCACGTTCATAGAGGATGTTGATGATCTAGCAGAGGAGCACTAGTTGATGGGGAACACTTCCATTTCTGTCTTGGGAGTGGTTGACCTCCATGTAGAGGTTGATCCAGTAGCACACCCCGGATCTATGATGCGGCATGTGTCTACGGGAGACAACATGAGTATGTCGGAGCATAGAGTGATGAGTGATAGTTCACATAGACATGTCGAGATGTATGATGAGATTCAGAGGGGTATAATGCCTTGCAGGGAGGAGACACACCTAGGGGAGTATGCAGATGTCACTCATTTGCAACAAAACATAGTCATGGGGGATCACCTTCACCATTTCAGCAGCTGCATGAGAGATGAGAGAGGGAGGTTGGTTGACCAGTAGTCAGATGGGTTACTTCTGGTTGTATTGGATGGTTGGGATTCGATGATGACCACAGGAGAGCATCTGTCATGGATACCAATGGAAGAGCTTCTGGTTGAATCTTTGGGATTGACCAAAGCATGTGACACCTCCTAGTCCTACAGTCAGCTACATATATGTTTGTTATCCTTTTCTGACACATTTATCATTGACCGGAGAATGAGGAGGATAACAGATGAGCATAGAGGGCTTCTGACAGTGATTAGTTTCACACAGGAGCTGTTAGAGGAGATTGGAAGCGATAAACATCCAAGTTTTCTATGAGACCCAGGAGTCCGTTTTGTCAGCACGATGTTCATGTTGACCCAGGTTTGGTTTGGAGTGGGTTTGCAGGTACTTGTTCTATGGGGCGAGACCTTTCCTTCCACTTGATCATTATGATAGGGCATGGAGATGTTTGAATAGGTACTTCTTCTATAGGGACGCCTATACAGATAGAGTTTCTGGACAACAAGTCTAGTGGTCATAGGTATTTYAGTTTGAGGATCCCAGAGAGGAGGATTCAGGATGTATGCAAGGGCCAGACAGTCATGGTCAGTGCAGTGCAGTGTCAGCATGAGGATCTGCGACAGAGGTTGGCATGGGACCCAGGGATTATAGGTTTGAGTAGTTCATTGAMCAATAGGGGAGAGTGGACCATTGTAGGGGAAAGTTATTCTAACTTTCCATTGATCTTCAGTGTCGAGAGGAGTGCATCACTTGCGGGTGCCTCACGGAGGTCTTGCATCACCTCGGTCAGACATCAACATGTGCAGTTGATGGAATTCGTGTGGATCTTGGTAGAGATTTGGAGGATGGACTCATTTTGAGATGAGGCCATGTGTCATATGTAGGAGGTTCACAAGGTTGATATCTTTCAGGACTATGCTTCGCAGAGTATTGCAGTTCACTTCCTGATATGGGTTCTAGGGGGTGGAGTGCACTATTTTTCATCTTTCGAGGGGTTCTACTGTGTATTCCATAGGTGGACATGGTATCCTCACATTTTATTTGAGTGTATTTCTCTATTGCTTGAGGACAAGGAATTTTCTAGCAGGGAGGACTGTAATGTCCCCACTTTGGGACATCATCACAGGGTAGAGACTTATGATGACCAGAGTAGCTAGATGGATGTTATAGCGAGTAAATGGGTATTTGAGAGGCATTGTGGGGTCCAGTTGACATTTCTCATCATATTCCATCACTATGAGCCATTCCGCATAGGTTGGCTTTGGTTTCGTTCCATTCCGACGATTTTCGTGATTTTGACTATTTTGAGCTATAAGTTAATTAAAATCACTGAAGAGGGCATTTGGGGCACATTACTTTGAGGAACATATCAGTGTAATATCTCATTGGAATCGGGAGGAGAAACACTATAGGATGGGATGGCTAGAAGCGACTTTCAGTGGCCAGGGAAGCCACAAGGAGAGATAAGGATATTTTCAGAGGTAAAAAGGTTAATTAATTAATTAAAGTGATTTAATTAATCAATTAAATATTAATAAAATTAAAATCACTTTGGAGGGACAAGGTGAGCCAAAAAGTATAAAAGGAAGGTAAGGGCCTCTACTCATCATTCATGTATGATCTTATTTTGATTTCTGGCTTCTAGCTAGTGAGCCCAATATTGGGGGTTTTGAGGGTTTTTACATAACAAACCCTAGAGGACGATTCGGTGGTGAAAGATTCCACCTATCTTGTCCCAAGATTGGTCTTGGAGATGCAATACTCTCCCACACCATTCTAGTTCTATATCTACTCAGTTGTAGGAGGATTCTACATCCGTTTCATGTGCAGATAGAGAGAGGGTGCACCAGTTGAGGGATTCCAGCAAGAGGGGCACACCATCTTTGGAGAGAGATTCATTGTAGGAGATTGGCAGGGATGTTTAGTATTCTATCACTTGGGTTCTCATTGTAGGGCCTTGGACATTAGATCTAGTGCTTTCTGAGATAGTTTTATGGCTCGGATTATTTCTTGTGCAGTGGGGCGAATTGAAGAGAAGGAGGGCATTTTTGAGAACCATATCTAGTCCGTTTGGAGGGGTTACACTTCAGATCTGACCCTGAGACTTTACCTAGTGACTAACAGTGTCCCGATCTATATTTCTGGAGATTTTCAGAGCATTTGGAGGCCTCCTTCAGTAGGGACGAATTATCTAGGGTTTCAGTGATCCAGTGGGGTGCACCATTCAGTGGGGGATTTCAGATCTAYAGAGATTGAGAGTGATCTTGGAGATTCGGTCACCTAGGTTGTTCTTACCATCACCTGATCTATCAGTTGGCATATTTATTAGGGTGATTGGAAACGTTTGGCAGTAGGGCCGAGTTATTGAGGGTTTCAGCCTTCTATTGGAGCGTGGCATTCTTCAGCTGGAGAGTTTGGCATTCAGATCTTCTTGTATTGATCTTCATTTCTCATTCAACCTTTGGAGGCATCTTTTGTATTAGCGAGAGCATTTTGTAGTAGCTCTTATCTATTGTCTATCTTCTTGGCCATCAGTTGAGCATTCCAGATCGACATCTTCATTGTAGTAGGTTTCTCTATTTTATGAATAAAGAAGAATTGAGATGTTTTGGCTTGTCTATCTTATTGCATATGGTTGAGGTATGTTACATGGCTATCTCTTTCTGTTATTTACTGCATACACACATATAAACACATCTAAAAGGTAGATCAACAAAGTGTTTGACGAAATACCTCACTCAGAAAAAGTTTTAAAAAGACACCAAAACAATGATGATCCTTGCATAATGGCTTGGGATCATTACATTGAAGTTCCAGGGGAACTTCCATGTGTCTGGTGGTCCCACCTCTGCGTGCTTTCCAATGATGCTCCTACATCACTCATGGCCAAATTACAAAGCTGCAAGGCTGACAATGAGAGGATGATAAAAGAACAAGAGAAGAAAACATAAATTAATGTAGTTTTACTGCAGAGCTTATTCGACATACAAAGACAATTGCAACATGAACCTGAGACATAGAAACATGGTCATGTCAGTGGCCACACTGAGAGGAGCACCTCGAGAAAATTTCACCCCAGAGATAAAGGACAAGCATCAGAGGATTCCTCTGGAAATGAAGATGGTGACTCGGAAGGATCGTCTATCAACAGAGCTAGTTCTCATTTTTGAAGAAAAAGAAAGAAGAAAAAACTTTCCAAGAGTCATAATCTCGAAGAATTGAAGAAGGCCAAACCACCCTCCTTCGACAGTTAAATAAAGAAGGGAGAGGAAGCAGAGGCCTGGCTGCTTGGACTAAAAAAGTATTTCAAGGTCCATGACTTCTCAAAAAACTTGAAGGCCTGAGTAGCCACCTTCAACTTGAATGGAAAGGCTTCCATTTGGTGGGAAGACCTTAATAATGTGAACAGATTCAGATGCAACTATGTAAACAGATTCCTCGAATTGTTGAGGTACGTACCCTATATAAAGGCAAAAAGGGAAAAGGTGCAACGATTCATTAGTGGAATTCTTAAATACTATCAGAACATGATTGAATTTGATGAACCAAATACCCTAGAAGACACTATCCGAAAGGCAAGATATTGTTATGAACAGCTTGGGCACCAAACAGAACCTCATGAAGGCTGGAAGCAAAAGAATAATTTGGAATTTCATAAAAAGGGGTTTAAGTCCACAAGATTTAAGAAATATAAAAATAACTCAAGGATGAGCTTCCTAGCCCAAAGTGTACACCAGCAGAAATTTCCCTCCTTGGGTGGAAATAATCTTTCTGGATCTGCCCCAGTAAAGACTGATAACCCAAAGAGAGAACCTTTGAAATGTTGGGGGCATGGAGAAAAACATCTTCTGAGGGACTGCCTGCACCAACAACAGAACAACTAGAGAATTTAAAGCATTCAAGAAGCTAACATCATCAATGACGTAGCCAGGAGTGTACCGCAGATTTATGCAGCCTTGGATAATAACCAAGTTTTTCACCAAGCTTTAGTGGTGGAAATCGAAGGTATGATCAAAAACCATCTAGTGTCTATTATGGTTGACCTTGGTTCAAATTTGAGTTATATAGCCCCTAAGGTTGTTGATAAATGTAAACTATAGCCACATAAAAATGCCAAGCCATGGTTGGTACAGTTAGCCACTGGCACCAAAAGAAGGGTAGCGGAGGTCATACCAGTCTGCCAATTCATTATGGGCAAATTCCCCACCTAAGCAACCCTTAACATATTACCCCTAGGATCGTATGATCTGTTGATTGGTATGGACTKCCTAGCCACCCATAAAACYAAACTGGACTATTACCATAAAACCTTGGAATGTGTAAGTGAGGAATGAAGGAGAATAACCCTTCAAGGGATCCAAAAACCTATCTCGGTGAGACAAATATCAGCGCTTCAAATGAGAAAGTATTGCAGAAAAGGATGTCCACTATATGCAACACAGGTGTTGAAAAGAATTGAAGCTGACAAACCAAGCCTCGAAGACCACCCCACACTGAGAGAATATCAAGATGTATTTTTGAAAGAGGTATCGGGCCTACCTCTGAGAAGGGACATTGAATTCTCGATATAACTTGCACTGGGAGCGGTGCTAGTTTCTAGGACACCCTACAGGATGAGCACACCTGAGCTAGTTGAACTTAGATTACATTTGAGAGAAATGATGGATAAGGGTTATATCTAGCCCAGTGTTTCTCCATGGGGAGCACCAGTCATGTTTCTGAAAATAAAGGCGGTACCCTTTGACTGTGTGTAGATTATAGACAACTCAATAAGGTAACCATAAAGAACAAGTACCCCTTACCCAGGATCGATGACCTATTTGATCAATTGTGAGGTGCCTCTATCTTCTCGAAGATTGACTTGAGGTCTGGATACCATCAAGTCTGAATCAAGGGTGAAGACATCCACAAAACTTCCTTCATGACGAGATATGGTCACTATGAGTTTGTGGTAGTACCATTTGGATTGACCAATGCCCTTGCAACTTTTATGTTCTTGATGAAGAATGTGCTCAACAAATTCCTAGAAAAATTTGTGCTAGTTTTTATTGACGACATATTAATTTACTCCAATAATAGAGAGGAACATGAGGAACACCTTAGGCTTGTACTTCAAGTGCTAAGAGAACATCATCTCTATGCAAAATTCAACAAGTGTGACTTCTTCCAGAAGTAAATACATTACTTAGGCCATGTCCTATCTGAAGAAGGGGTAGCAGTAGACCCTGACAAGATCAGGTCCATCATGGAATGTCCTACACCAAATGACGTTTCAGATATTAGATCCTTTATGGGCTTAGCAGGATACTATAGGAGATTTATAAAAGGATTTTCCAAGATTGGGTGTCCAATCACTACCCTCCAGAAGAAGGGGACGAAATTCAAGTGGACACAATAATGTGAAGAAAGATTTCAAACACTCAAACATCTACTGACCCATGCACCCATGTTGAAGATCGCTAACCATGAAGTTGAATTCCTCATGTGCACAGATGCTTGCAAGGAAGGGCTCGGAGGAGTCCTCATGCAAGGAGGAAGTGTGGTCTGCTATGAATCCTAAAAATTGAATGAGCACGAAGTCAACTATGTGACCCATGATCTAGAGCTGGCCTCCATAGTGCACGCCTTAAAAATGTGGAGGCATTACCTCTTGGGAAGAAAATTTGTACTTATGACAGACCACTGTGGGTTGCGATATCTGTTTGACTAACCAAATCTCAATACCAGACAAGCTAGGTGGATGGACCTCCTCAACGAGTTTGATTTTGAAATCAAACATATTAAGGGAAAAGAAAATAGGGTGGTCGATGCCCTTAGCAAAAGCGTGAAAAAAATTCACCTGGCAGCAGTAAGCACATGCGAGATGGATGTCAAGGAAAGAGTCAGAAATGCACAAGAGATAGACACATTCTTCCAGACCGTGACCTCGTACTTGTAGCAAGAACCCACATGGGTAAAGTATGGAGGCTACCAGATGATGGAAGGAGGTCTACTCACTTACAAAAATAGATTGTATATCCTAKATTGTGACAACTTGAAGAGGTTCATAATGGATGAACTGCATAAAATACCCTATACTAGTCATCTAGGATACCARAAGATGATCACAGCTACCAGAAAACAATTCTATTGGCCTGGATTGAAGAATGACATAGCTGAGTATTTAACCAAATGCATAGAGTGCCAACAGGTTAAAGCGGAACACCGACACCCAGAAGKATTATTACAACCTCTACCAATCCTGGAATGGAAATGGGAAACCATCTCCATGGATTTCATCACTGAATTACCAACCTCTACCAAAAAAAATGATGCCATCATTGTAGTGGTGGATAAATTGAGCAAGTCCGCTCATTTTATCCCTTTCAGGTCGACTTGTAAGGCAATAGACATCGCCAACGTATTCATGAAGGAGATATTCAGACTACATGGTATGCCAAAAGAGATTGTGTCTGACAAAGACATGAAATTTACTTCCAACTTTTGGAAATCACTGATGGTTGGTTTGGAGACCAACCAACTATTTAGCACAACCTATCACCCCCAAACTGATGGACAAACGGAAAGAGTGAACCAAATATTAGAAGACATGCTAAGTATGCATGTAATGAATCATCCCAAAAAGTGGGAAGACTACCCGCTACTGGTGGAATTCGCCTACAATAAAGACTACCAAGAATCCCTGAAGATGAGTCCTTTCGAAGTCCTCTATGGTAGGCCGTGAAACACTACAGTCAGTTGGAGTAATCCCGTAAAAAGATTTACTATTGGACTTGACATGTTGAAATAAATGGAACAACAAGTGACTCAGATAAAAAAAAATCTAAAGGTCACTCAGAACCGATAGAAAAGTTATTCCGACCAAAGGAGAACTCTAAGAGAGTTCAAGGCAGGAGACCATGTATATCTCAGAGTTAGACCCAAGAAGAGTTCCCTGAAGATGGGAGCTTGTGCCAAGTTGGAACCTCGATATTGTGGACCCTTTGTGGTTCTAGATAGAGTGGGACCTATATCCTATAGGCTAACACTTCCTCCCACAATAAAAGAACATAATGCTTTCCATGTTTCATTATTGAAGAAATATGTACATGATTCTAATCATATAATTGGTTGGTCTGTGATCTAGGTGGAACTGGAGGGAGAATTCCTACCATAACCTCAATGCATACTGGATAGAAAGGAAACCCCGCTCAGGAATCAAACCATTGCACAGGTCAAGGTGCAGTGGAACATTTTGGCCCAGATGAGGCTACATGGGAAATGGAAGATGCTATTAAACAGGCATATCCGATTTTTCTTACCTCTATAAATACATGTCATATTCATAGATAGAACATCGAGGACGATGTTCCTTTAAGGGGGAGGGAATTGTAACACCCTGTTTCCCCCATTTTGTAAAAATAACTATACTGGCCAAGAGCTATGGCAAACTCAAAAATTGTGAATGTTTGATTTAAAGGACCTTTGTATAAAAGGTTCGAGGAATGTAAATGATGTGTGAATATGTGTTCCCTGACTGTTGGGAGGGGGATGTGTTGAAAAAGAGACCACGATGGCTAATGTGAGGTGGTGGAAGGGGCTGGGAGTGGCTGCGTTAACTTCCACCGAACCGAAACCATACTGGTTTGTACATGGTTGGAAACCAAAGCTCACTCTCAGACCCCGAAAATGAATTACCCGCCTGGATGGTAGGTGGGGAGGCTCCTCAAGAGTAAATGAGGGGATGGGGTGAATCGCCCATCTGTAGAAGCTCTCAGACCTGACCATCGGACAGGGAATTTTGTGCCACATGCAACCTCACAGGAAAAAAGGCAAGGAAAGAAGTGTGGAAGGGGGGGAGAAGAGAGTGCGCGTGACAAAAAAATCGTGAAAGGAGAACCAGAAGAACTCCGAAAATACAGTGAGTCATGAGTAGAGGAGAAGGAGAGTAACCTTTGTCCTTGACTTCCAACGAGCACGAAGTAGGAGACTGAGTCTCAAAGCATCGTGGTCTAGCTCGGGGGTGGCTAGTGGTAAATTCAATTGGAATCACTGAGCCTACGGTTGGGTGGAAACGAGCACCCCTCTCAGTAGTTGCATCACACTTGGTGTTTTCTGATAAGTGTTTGTATCTTGTATCTTGAATTTAATATTCTAGAATGCATGCTCATGGTTTGTACACTCATAAATGGTTTCTGTATAGAAGTGTTTGCCAGGTGTTTTGATCGGAAATGGTGGTTGCATGCTCATACTTGTATAACCATATTCGATATATATATATATATATATATATATATATATATATATATATATATATTGAGCAACTTCAGATTTTGAGTCTGTTCTCGGGAGATTTGTCCCATTTACTTAACTCACACGATGCCCTGGTTGGATTTCCCCTAAGGCACCTCCTTTCGGGAAAGTTCCCTCACCTTATAGAGAGGAGTGAGTTCCTTGAAAGGACTATCGTTTTAGTAAACCTATGAATTTGCTTCACCCCTATCACAAAAAGTAGCTTAGCGGGGATACCTTTCAGCATTTCGGCGTTTCGATACCTAAGAAACCCAAGGGTAAGTTCCCTTGTACTCACCAGTCGTGAAATCCCAAATTGCGAAACCCCGAAATAGTATATCATGATTTGAGTTTGGTGTTTCGGCATTTCGGTACCCAGGAAACCCAAGGGTAAGTTCCCTTGTACTCCCCAGTCGCGAAATCCTGACTTGCTAAACCCCAAAATAGTATAGCATGATTTGAGTTTGGTGTTTTGGCATTTCGGTACCTAAGAAACCTAAGGGTAAGTTCCCTTGTACTCGCTAATCACGAAATCCCGACTTGTGAAACCCCGAAATAGTATAGCATGATTAGAGTTTGGTATTTTGGCGTTTTGGCACCCGGGAATCCCAAGGGTCAGTTTCCTTGTATTCGCCAGTTGTGAAATCTCGATATGAGAAACCCCAAAATGGTTTAGCATGAATAGGTTCTGATTTTTCAATGTCTTGGCACTCGGGAATCCCAAGGGTCAGTTTCCTTATATTCGCCAGTTGTGAAATTCTGATATGAGGAACCTCGAAATGGTTTAGCATGAATAGGTCTTGATGTTTCGGTGTTTCATCACCCGGGAATCCCAAGGGTCAGTTTCCTTGTATTTGCAAGTTGTGAAATCTCGATATCAGAAACCCCGAAATGGTATAGTGTGATTAGGTTTTGGTGTTTCAGAGTTTTGGCTCCGGGGAAACCCAGGTGAGAGACTTCCTGTCTTCACATATCGTGAAATCTTGATTTGTGAAATCCTGAAATGGACTGAGCAAAGTATATAGGCTTCGAAGTTTCAGCTCCCGGAAAACCCAGGTGCGAGACTTCCTATCTTCGCATATTACGAAATCCTGACTTGCAAAACCCCTAAATGAGCTTGGTGGATATAAGGATTTCGATGTTTCGGCACCCAGAAAGTCGAAGGGTATGAAACCCTCATCTTCATATATCGCAAAATCTCGGTATGCGAAACCTCGAAAGGTAGAGTGTCGGGATTTAATCTGAGTCATTGATAAATTCGATGAGCTGTCAGATTCTTTTCGGGTTTCGGCACCTCGAAGGAACAGAGAGTAGGGGAATGCTTGCATCGTGATTTTCCAAATCAAGAAATCCGGAATCACCTCTCTGGTAAGGCCTGTGGTCATAGCCAATGATCTCATGGGAAAGGATAAGGGAAGGGAGGGTTTGCACCAGGCCCCATAGAAAGTCGGGGATTCTGTTCCTCAAAGAAAAGAAGGAAAAGCCAAAAAATCTTAGTTCCCATAGTAGGTGTGTTACAGTAGGTGAAGAACTAGATCCACATGAGCAATATGGGTTGTCCATGTTTTACTATAGATGAGAATATGATCAAAGAAAAGTAAGACAAAATTATGGAGAAAATGATGGAAGACATGATTCATTAGGCTTTGGAAAGTGGAGGGAGAATTACACAAGCCAAAGGGCATGCCCAAGAACTCATAGTGGCCCTTGTGAATTTGAAATGAAGTCTTAGGAATGTTTTCCTCTTTCATATGTATCTGGTGGTATCCAAAATGAAGATAAAGTTTAGTAAATTACTGCGCACCACTTAATTCATCCAAGAGATCATCGATGACAGGAATCGAATTTTTTCTTTGATGATGAGTTTGTTGAGGGTGCGAAAGTCATAACACATGGACCAAGAACATTCTTTCTTAAGTACCATGACCACAAGAGAAGAATAGGGGCTCGTACTAGGATGGATAACACTTGTGGTAAGCAATTCTTGAACAATTTTATCAATTTCATTTTTATGGGAAAAGTTATGATGATAGGGATGAACATTTGGAGGAATCATGTTGGGGATGAGGGGAATGGAATGATCATGAACACCACGAGAAGGGGGAATTCCCTGGGGAGTGGAAAAAAAATTGATGTTTTGAGAGGATGTACTGGAGGTCAATATGCATAGAGGGTGTCTCAGTGGCTTAAATGGAATGGAGTTGTGGAATAATGTCAGAATGACCTTTTCTACGGATATTTTCCATGTGATTGGAACTAATGATCTTAGGGGAACCTATTGTGATGCCTTGGAACTTATACTGTTGACCCTCCCCGTTGAATTGCATGGTTAATTCCTTAAAATCCATGAGGATGAGGCCAATATTCCTTAACCATTCCACACCCAACACAATGTCACAAACACCCATGTCGATAACAAACATATGAGATTTCATGTTGTATTGAACAATTTGGAGACACACATTTTCGCAACACCCCCCACATTTCATGCACCCTCCATTGGTAATCATGCTTTGAAATTTATTGACTGCACATATATAGGAATTAGTTTATTGGGAAATGTGATGATGAATAAAATTATGGGTGCTTCCACTGTCAATGAAGATGATGAACTTTTGATGCTTAATGTAACCAGTTTTCTTGAGGGTTTGGAGAGAAAATAATTAGATGAGAGCATTCGGGGAAATGACCAGTTCAACTTCTAGGGGGTTCGAGGGTGGAGTAAGGTCAGTGGGTTCAGGTCACTTGGTCATAGGGGGAGCCTCGACCTCTTCAAATATCCTTAAATATGACCATAAAAATATTTTTTTCCTTACACTTGTGCCCAAGAAAAAAATTGTCATCATAAATATAACAAAGGCCCTTGAGTTATAATTCAACCATTTATACCTAGGTCAATTTATGGATCTTCAGTGGAGTGGAAGGAGGGGTGGGAGTGACTAGTTTAGGGTGAGGAATAAAGGATTGTTTTCTGGTTTGAGAAGAGACAACATTTTGTGTTTCCTTAGCTCTTTTAGTAGCTTCCACCTAACTTTGGGGGTAATCCATGAGGACGTGGGAACGGATCTCATCCTTTAGGGCACTAATAAATCATTCTTGGAAAAAAAGAATCAGACCTGCCCTCTGTGCGAAAATCCAAGAAATCAAAAGCAACTATAAAGTCTTCCACTATGCCAGATTGTTTCAACTTTGTCAAATGACCTAAATGGTGGGTGTCAGTTTCAAAGAATTCATAAATCTCTACAACAAATTATGTCCAAGCCACATACCCTTGGCAGGTATTTTTTCTCCATTGCCACCATTTTTGGTGTTCTTGATCTATATGGAGAACACATACCAAAGTTTGGCCAACTCATCTACGAAGGGCTTCAAGATATCTAGTCTAGTCCATATACAAATGTTTTCTGATGCACTACCACTCAAAGGGGTAACAACAAGGGTTACAAGGGTGGCCAACAATGTGCACTTAAGTACCACTTGTAGTTCATGTTTGTATGCTTCCCCAAACATGGATTTATGTGTTGAATGGAAGATCAATGTATCTCTAAGATGCCAAAAAACGTCTCTACCCTGAAAAAAAAATTACGCACAGTTTCTACCAAGTAAATTTCTTTGATACCACTTGTTAGGTACAAGATCTATTATAATAGAAGAAACAAAAACAATGTAGAGAATAACAGCGAAACCACACAATAGATAAAACCACAACACCAAAATAATACCTTTATTGATAGGAAACAATGTTAATTTTCCTCTTTGAGGGGGGAACCTCTAGAAGAGCAACTAATCCAAGTGGATATTGGTGGCCACCCACCTATTCCAAGTGGTTCCTCTTGACAATTTTCAGTTCAACACATTCTTCTATAATTCATTTTAATTGTGGGTTCTACACTCTCAGGGCTGTCTGAAGCCCTACACATCTTCCAGGTGGATATCGGTGGCCTCCCACCTAATCCAACTGGCTTATTTTGGAAGTTTCCATGTCAGTACATCTTTCTTTACTTCCAGGGCCATTTTGGGGCCCTAAGCATTGTTTTTTTGGATTTCCACAATCAAATTGTAGAAGGAGTCAAAGATGGAATAATGTGTAGTTCTCAAAAATACCATTCCAACAGGCTATCACATGCCTGAAATGAAGTTCGTATGAAAACATTATGACCCCGGGAAGTTGAGGTACCTACTTGCCCATCAGAGCCCACATAAATTTTGGCGTTTCTTCTCCTAGGGTTAGGTTTTTGGATGTATAGGGTTTTGACATTCATGAGTAATGTTGAAAAGGCCTCTAGAGCCTCATTGTAATCATTCTTCTTAGATGAATGCGTGTAGCAAGCCACATCTCTTCTCAGAGATAGCTACCACCATTCGAGCAAGTTGTTTGCAGTTCTACAATTTTATAGTTTCAACCTATTTTATTTATTAAATAGAAGTTATTGTTCACTGGATATTTATTTTTGTTCTCCATATATATGTGTTATTGTATTCAGTCTATTATTCCTTTCATTCCGCTCATAAATCCAGTTCATTGTTAACAGAGAAGTATGCTCTTCATTTATTTTTCTTCATGCATGTCCTCGACAAGATTTGGGTGAAAGAAGTTGGTACTCAAACCAGTCGAGCCTTTGCAAGATCGGCCATTCCAAGCCCAAAAAAAAACCCATGGGGGACGATAAGAAAGATGATGGAGTAGCAGATCCTTTTAAAATATTGCTTGAGGAATCACTTGTGTGAAAAAGGAACGAAATGATGGAAAAAATTGCACAGATCCTTCGACGGCTGCCCACAGGAGATGCATCTTCATCAAGTGGCCATGCAACCCCCTTCCAGGTGTAAGTAAATTTTTAAATTCCATTATTTGAAGGACTGTATATGCGGATGTTGTAGATAAATGGTTGAATCTACTCGAAGGGTATTTTTCAGTCCAACATTTTTTCGACAGGGAATATATTACTTTTTCACTCCTTAAGGCCGTCCCCCACATTGAGGACTGGTGGGATACTTGCTCTTTGCAAATGGACATAGAGGAATATGCAATATTTGTGGTCGCCCCCACATGGGATTCCTTTAGGGATGCCATTAAGTAAAAATACTACCATGTTGGAAGCTATGAGAACCAGTACACAAGATGGACCACGTTGCGTCAGTAAAGGGACCAAACAATACCAAATTTCACCAATATTTTCCATACATTGTGCACCAAATTGGGTATCAAAGACTTTGAACGACATCTGGTGCTAAAATACCGCAATTGTTTTCATAGATACATTCAAACATAAATGGAGTTTCTGGACATCACATCATTAGGTGCGTCTTATAGATATGTTGTCAAGATCGAGTAGAAATTTTAGCAGAAGAGGAAAGAGTTTGGATCTTCAAACTCCTCACAATCGAATCATGGAAAAGGTGGCCCTAACCTCAAAAATAAGGGACATAGAAAAGATGGTTTCTCTCAGGACAACTAGTCTAAGCCACAACCCAACAAGGGTAATGAGAAGTCGAAGAAGGACACGGGAAAATGGTGTGAGTACCATAAAATCCATTGGCACAACACCGACGAATGTCGCTCCAAGAAGTCACTGGTGGTCGAGCTGAAAGAATCCAAGTCAGAGGCAGATTATGACTCTTAATCAAATCTAAAAAGTGGGAAGTGGATCATTGATGTTGAATCGAGTGCCACTGTTTCTACCACCAAAGTCCAACCAAGCAAACTAGAAGAACCATAGGAAGGGGAGGGCCTCTCTCACTCATAGATGTGGGTAAAGGGAACTCGGATGCATTTCATTATCAATAGCGGCAGTCAGAAGAACCTAGTTTCAGAAGAGGTTGTCAAGCAGTTGGACTTGCCGATAACACCGCACCTGCAACCCTAAACCATTATATAGCTTCCCCAAGGATGAGATCTCTGCATCATCCAACAATGGCGTCTTCCCTACAACATCAAGCCCTTAAAAGACAAGGTATTGTTTGATATTTCTCCCCTTGAATTTTGTGATGTTCTTTTAGGCCAGCCATATTTGTGGAAGTGACATGTTGTGTATGAGTCTAGACCCCACAATGTTATTATTACTTTGGGTAGACAATTGTACAGGATACCAGAGGTAGTGTCGCTTACTGCTATTTATTTAGTCTCTGCTAAGAAATGTTGTAATGTCATTTCACACACCAGGAAGTTTATCTCCTTTGTGATCCATTCTTGAAGTAAGAAAAAGGTCATTGCCACATTCGTGACCTCTACACAGAGCCTCTCTTTGCAATAGAAGAAAGTGGATGGGATCATGGAAGAGTATAGAGACATCTTCTCCTCACCCATCAGGGTACCAATGCACTGTCAAGTCAAGCATCCAATTGATCTAACCCAGAATGCCCCGCTTCCTAATGGGCTAGTATATCATCACTTGCTGATGGAAAATGATGAAATCAAGCACCAGATCCAAGATTTGCTTCAAAAGGGTCACATCCGACCCAACTCCTCCCCTTGAGGAAGCCCGATTGTGCTGGTACAGAAGAAAGATGGGACTTGGCAGCTCTACATTGATTATAGAGCATTAAAAAAATCACAGTCAGGAACCGATACCCAATTCCCTGAATGGATGACCTTCTTGAACAACTCAAGGGGGAAAAGTTCTTCAGCAAGATTTACCTCAAGTTTGGATACCACCAGGTTCCCATGGAACCAACTGATGTATAGAAGAAAACTTTCAAATCTAAAGAAGGTCCCTTCTAATGGTTGGTCACGCCCTTTGGCTTAACAAATGGACCAACAACTTTCATGAGATTGATGGGTGATGTATTGATACCATTCACCAACTATTTTGTGGTGGTATATCTAGATGATATCCTCATCTTCAGTAGAAATTGGGAGGAGCACATGCAACATATTCAACATGTTTTGGGCACTCTGCAACAACACAAGCTATATGCCAACTTGGAAAAATGCTCCTTTGGCATGAACATGGTCCAATACTTGGGCTACATTGTTGATGAGCATGGGGTACATGTGGATCCAACTAAGATCCAATTCATTCGTGACTAACCAACCTCAACCACACTAATCTAGCTTCAGAGCTTCTTGGGACTTGCCAACTTCTACCAAAGGTTCGTGTTGGGATTCTCCCATATTGCATGGGCCCTCATCCAAGAAACCAAGGGTGGTGGGAAGGAAAATTCCACATGGGAGCAGATAAAAGAACAAGCATTTGATTATCTAAAGAATCTCTTGTGCTCAACTCCAGTACTCTCCTTACCTAATATGCAACAATTGTTTGAGATTGAGACTGATTCTTCCAACTATGTTGTCAACACAATTCTCACTCAACATGGTCATCCGATAGCATACCATAGTGAGACACTCTCAGCTACTATCAGGAAATACCCCACCTATGGCAAAGAAATGTATTCCATTGTGCAAGCCTGTCGCCAATGGAAACATTACATTATGGGAAAGGAGACAATCATCCACACTGATCAAAAGCCTCTCTAGTTCATACAGACATAGGGGAAGTTGTAGAATGACCGCCATCAAAAGTGGTCACATACCTACAATAGTTCCATCTCAACATCAAGTGTAAAATAGGGACCACAAATTGTGTCACTGATTTCCTCAGTTGCCCTCCCATTGCTGCACTCACCACAATGTTCCATTCTTGTGGGTATGAGGCATCTAAATGTCCCCAACTTTATCAGTGCAACCATGACTTCTCCACCACCTATCAGCTCTTGGGTACAAGAGTGAATGTCACCAATTTCACATTCAATATGGACTTTTATTCCATCTGGGCCACCTCTATGTTCCCACAAGAGAGCATGTAAAGATGATTTGGGAGGCTCACTACAGTCGGATGGAACGACATTTTGGCGTGGAGAAAACTATGGTCATTCTACAGAAACATTTTTATTGGCCAAAAATTCAACAAGACATCAACAAGTATATCAGATCTTGCACTTCATGTGCCATTTCCAAGCCAAGCATCAATAAGAAAGGCTTATACACCCCTCTTCCTACTCCTGAGAGGCCTTGGGAATCCATCTCAATGGATTACATGTCTGGAGTTTCGTCCACTAAGAACGACAATGATTATGTATTTGTGGTGGTTGATCCATTTTCGAAGATGGCCATTATCATAGCCTGCAAGAAGAGAATCACAAGAACCGATATTGCCAAGCTCTTCTTCAAAGAGGTGTGGGTACATTTTTGGATACCACATACCATCACATCATATTGGGACAACAAGTTCCTCAACACATTTTGGTCGAGTATGTAGTCACTGTTGGACACCAAGCTCACTAAATCCATTTCTTTCCACCCACAAACTGATGGCCAAAGCGAGGTTGTTAATCGAATGATTGTGCACATCCTGTGCATGTACAACTCTAATAATTTGTGTACATGGGATGAGAATATTCCCTATGTTTAGAAAAGCTACAACAGGGATCTCCATATCTTCACTGACCATAGCCCATTTCAGATGGGGCTGGGATTCCAACCCTTGGGTCCCATTGATGTTGCACTACCTCTTGCAACCACAAAGAAAGAATATTCCCATGTTCATTCTAAGGCTGACAAAGTCGCCAGATTCATTGAGTGGATTCATCACATCTTCCAATCAATCCATGAGATCTTGCAGAATGCCAATGCTAAGTACAAGAAGTGTCGTGATCAACACTGGGTACCACACTAGTTTCAGGTGGGAGACAATTTCTGGTTACATTTGCAGAAAGAGCACCTTACAAGGCCCCATCAGAAGCTCTTCTCCCTTTGCTATGGCCCTTACACTATCACCAAGGTTGTAGGTAGTGTTATCACACAATCTATACTTTCCCAAAGCCCAAGGTAAGTAAGGTAGATTGGCGTAACAAACATGATATCCTCTCACTGTCACCTTAAAAGGAAATCCCCGCTTTCTAGGGATAGGTAAGGTCTACCCCAGAGGAGGAGTCCCCGATAACCTAAAGGGATGGAAAATTAGGGTTATGTTCAACATATATTTCCCCCTCTCACTGGTTACCAAAGTCACTCAATTTGTGTCCCAAAGATGAGGTTAAGAAAGTTATTGATGTACCTTCCCGGAACAAGACAATATAGCATGCATATACAAATATTCCAAGTACAATTATGATAATAACACCTCAATAGACAATGGGCAATGACAATAAGTGCTAGCTAATATAAATTTGCAGCAGTTTATAAGTTTACAACAACAATTGATAAAATGTAACAACTGCAACAAATACTCTTAAAAATTGATTCAAAAGACAGTAAAAATATAACATTTACTACGTAGAATGATAATCAAATTTCATAAGCAATTTCTAAAGTTTTTAGCTAGCATTACAATTCAATTTCATAGAAAATTTTCTGCAATTAGATGGTTGTAGCAATCATTTATAACAACAACAAATAGGTTAGTGATCTAGGCTAAACTAGGGTTAGAAATAGTTAGTAAAATATTAGGAGAAGAGTGTTTGATTCTTTAATCAATCCTTCAACAAGAGAGAGGCTATAACTAGTGCATTCTAGAGCTTATGGAGTCAAATGGATGACTTCTTCTAAGGCTACAAATCAATTTTGATAACGCACAAAAGTCTAAGAGGAAAAGTGCATAGGAGAAGTAGTAACTTAAGTCCCCCTATGCATTGACCTCAGGAAACAATATACTATGGTGAAGGCAATTCTAGGCCCTAACACCATTCTCTCCTTAGGATTTTTATGGGATAAAACTTAAGCAAAGATAACTAGATCAAAATTCTTAGAGTGCTAGCAATTTAGGGCTCTAGGGTTTCACTAGCCAGTAGATCAATTCAATGAAAAGCTTGTCAAATAGAAAGTGAGAAAGTAGAAATTTAAGTTCCTTACTTCAAGCATTATGTATACCATGAAATTTCATAATCTTGTATGAGAAAATAAAACCATACACAAACCATTCAATAGATGACAAAACATGCATATTTTACTTACTTGAACCAAAAATAATCATGAAAATACCATGCAAGATCACCATAAAAACTTCCAAGATTGATCCAACTTGCACAATTTAGCCTTATACAAGAGTGTGCCTCACAATTTCATCCAGTATCCCTTAATAGGGCACAAATTTAAGACCTCTCCTCTTGTGTGAGGAGTTGTGATGTGTAAAATGAAAGTACTTTATGTTTATTTATATAAAAAATTGGCCCTTAATTAATTTTAGGTCAACAGTAAGGAAGACCTAGCCAATTTACAAATAAAATCAATTTTAACATAAATAAAATTAATTAGAATCTAAATACACCTCCAAGGGTGACATCATTCCCTTCTGGGTGATGTTGAGGCCCTAAGGTGGAATGATGAGCCTAAAATGTAGGGCGCTTGGCCTCTAGAGGCCCCAAATGAAGCCCGCATGTGCCACTAGGTTCATAATTTCCTCCAAAATGAAGAAACTAGCTTTGGATGATGTCCAGGGTCATGATCGTGATGTCCAGGGCCAACGTCCATGTGGAAGAGAAAGATCCCCCTAGGTCTAGGTTTTTCAAGGTGCCTCCAAAGGCAACGTCCTTCTTTCTTCCTATTGAAAATATTCAATATCTTCTTACCTCTTGATGGGGTAATAGCATCCATATGTGGGAATTAATCCCCCATGAAGGTCCGAGCTAATAATTCCCTCATGTGTTCCTGTCCACTGGGAAAAGTCCTGTAGCAACAAAAAGCACGCTCTCCAGGGGTTCATAAGTCACATGGATCATAACATGTAAATCAAATCCAATAATTAAATTACCCAAACATGTGCATCAAACCCCTCTTTAACCCATAAAAATTCTCAAAGTTGTTATGCAATTTGACAAATTAGGTTTGGAGAAGGTCTCGGGGCATCCTATTGGGCTAACCTCTCTTAAGTTTGGGGTGTTTCCCAGGTGGGATCTAGTCCATATCATGTAATTTTTTGAGGTGGTATGGGGTACGTGTTTGGGAATAAAGTGCATGTGATAACAAGGAAATGTAAAATATTACCTGTGGGTGCCTTTGTAGAGGGAGAGTTTCACCTTGTCATAAATGTTATTGTTTCCTAGCCCATTCATTTCCTTTTACTCTTAACTTTATTGATTTTGATCTTTTGCTTTTGTGCTTCAAGGGAATAGTTGAGGGGTAATGTATTGGCTTGATGAACATAGGTGACAATGTTATCCACAAACATTTCATGGAGATGAGAAGGTTGACTCCTGATGAGACCCCCTTTCACTTGGCTATGCCACCAAGAGCCACTACCCTGGTTTGGTGACTAGATAGGTGGTAGTTTCATACCGTTATATTCCCATGGTCATAATAGACCGGCTTGTGATGATACCTCCTATCCATCAACTAGTACCTTGATTTTTTATGTATCTTATGGGTCCCATTTTCTTATTGAGAAGCTTTTCATTTCTTTCTCGGGGATCTCTGGGTGAAGCATCTCAAAGGTTTAAATATTGTCTTATAACTCTTTCCAGCTAATTTTACCCTCTATTCATTTAGTCCCTTCTTCCCATGAGGTAAGGTAAAACCCTTCCTAGTGTAGCCAATCTCAATTCCCAAACAAGGGTAGGGGAGATGAGAGGAATAAATATGAAAATTGGTAAGTATGGAGGGAACAAACGAATACTTTTAATAGAACCACCAAGTGGAAACCCATCCTAAAGGGAAATCAACTTACTAGGGCACTCTATCACCATTCCATGTACGAACGAGGAAAAGAGCATAATTTCCAAGAAAACGTCATGAAATGAATAAGAATTCAACACAAAATATTCAAGTTCTTCAAAAATCGGAGTGATACATACCATGATACCCCAAATCATTACCTCATCAAGCAAGACACGTTTCTACTTCAGGAGCAGGCTGATGGGATGATTACTGTCATTGTTGATAAATGGACTGCACTAAATAAAAGAGGGGCCCTCTGGGGCCATGCTCAAGTCGTTCATCTCTTGGTACTCCATGTATAGGACCTGTGGGCCTTGAAATGTGATATCCTTAGTTATCCCTAGTCTAGGGGATAATAGGTAGCAATGATTTTGAACTCAACGCTCCACCCTTCCTTGGCTTGCACCCAGTGTTCAATGTGGACCTCCTTCGGCCATATTTTCCACCATTATTGGACAGCTCATCGATTGCAGAACAATTGACACCAACATATCTTAACCTTGACTGCATGGAATAATCATCCATTGATCAGATAGTGGACAGACATTTTAAGGGCACTCGCTAATAGAGGATTGGGATTTATTGAGTTGTCAAGGTAGGGAAGCTCCTACACCAAGGAAAGTGGCTCACTAGGGGAAAAATTCAACATAATTTTCCTCACCTGATGGGGGCACTCAACACAAAGGAGACCATTACTTCCTAAGGGGGGAGGACTGATCTAGGTGGATATTGGTGGCCACCCACCTATTCCAACTGGCTCCTCTTGAAAAWTTTTAGTTCATCACGTTCTTTTGTACTTCTTTCTAATTGTAGGTTCTACACTCTCGGTGTTTTCTGAAGACATACACATCTTCCAGGTAGAAATTGGTGGCCACCCACCTAATCCAACTAGATTATTTTGGAAGTTTTCATGTCAGTACATATTTTTGTACTTCCAAGTCYGTTTTGGGGCACTAAACAATGTTTTTCTAACTTGTCATAGTCAAACTATAGACAGAGTAAGATTTTGACGACACAATCTAAAATGGAGGTCGTATGCAAGAATTATGACCTTGGGAAGTTGAGGTACCAAGTTACCCATCGAGGCCCACATAAGTTTTGGTGTTTCATCTCTTATGGTTAGGTTTTTGAATGTCTAGGGTTTTTTCATTCATGAGTAATGTTAAAAGGCCTCTCAATCCTCATTGTAATCATTCTACTAAGGTGAATGCACATTGCAAGACACATCTCTTCTCAGAGATAGCTACCACAATTTGAGAAAATTGTTTCCAGTTCTGCAGTATTATATTTTCAACCTATTTTATTTATTTAATAGAAGTTATTGTTCACTGGATATCTATTGTTGTTCTTCGTATCTCTATGATATTTTATTTAGTATTTTATTCCTTTCGTTCCGCTCATAAATCTGGATCAACAGCGCTCTATTAAAATAATTCTCAATATAAAACCTATCATTCCCTCGACTCCTATATATACTAAATATATCTACCACAATGACAATCTAGATGAATATGTTCTAGAGGCGGAAGCTTCTATTAGGTCTTCTTACATTTGACTTATTCTTCCTTATTACTAGGCCTTATTAATATTGACCTTTATTACATGGAAAATATATTATTCTACCTACATTAGTGGTTAGGAAGGTTAGGTCCTTAACACATATGTGACACCTATAATGAAAAAATAATGCAAGTAATATACTATGAATATGCTAGTGAGAAATTGAGTAGACCCTGATACCCTAGTAAAATTTAATTATGATCCAAAAAATGATCACAAGGACATCCAAAGGTCTAATAAATGTAATATAAGGATACATTGATATGATATAGACAATGCTGAGTGAGCACTTGCGAGAGAGAGAGAGAGAGAGAGGAGGGGAGAATGAGAGAGAGGGAGATAAATGACATCAGAAGGAGGTTGTAGCACACACTTCTTAATATTTTATCATTGATATGAGAAATCGATTATATATATATATATATATATACTGTAAATTGATGATGATGATTTTACAATGTGGGGAGGTTGTATAAATATTCCTAAGAAGGTTCCTTTTTCAAAAGTCATGTATGTTAATTGACATATGACCTTTCATTATTATTATCATTATCATCATCATCATCATCATTATTATTATTTATTATAATTCTATATTTATTTTATTTAGTATTATTACTTAACTTTATAATTTGTGTATATATAACATTGTTTCCATATTTAAAAGTGATTTTTCCTCAAAGCAAGGAAAATGTAGGTGTATTTCGATTATATTTTGATTTCTTTCTAATAGGTTTATCACTTTGGGGATGTTGGTATCAATTAAGTTTATATGTTGTTCCTTCTGATTAAAGTTAATCACTTGCTCTTTTTGTGTTCCCATTATTGAAACTAGTACAATACCACTATAATTGGGTGAGACAACAACTTGTGGATTTTACGAATCAAGTTAAGTGAATTTTAGGTCATCAATAATACTATAATGTTGTACTTCCTTTCCACGTAAATTGATTTTAAAATGGCTTGGCAATCTTTGATACAAAATAGATGAATATGCACATAATGGGTAGTGAAGGTGCGTTTCCATGTGATTTGCAAGGATTTGTTTCAGATTAGTATGATTAATTTTAGATACTCCTCTCAACAAAATATCTTGCATATCTGACTCGAAGTTAACCTCATTTTTGTTGGATAAATTTCTATTTTTGACACACTAGTTTAGTGGGAGTAACACTAGTTCAATGGGAGTTAAATGACTAGTTTTATTTTAGACTTTATAATCTTAGACCATCACTATTATGCATGCATTCCTAATTATAGGATGGCATTGCCTATATGAGTGAAGATCACTCACTCATTGATAAGATCATAATAGACATTGATTCTCATTCTTCATTGTGTATCTCTCTTCATTTTCTTGATAAACCTTGTTTGTGTATTCTTTAGCTAGGTCTCCTGTGTAGGTTTCCATGAAACACTGACAATGTTTTCCATCTTCATGACACCACAAGTTGTAAATGATGATATTTGTCCCACGGGGTTCCGTCTCATCAATTATTTTTAGTAATTCTTCTTTTATTAAGTACAAAGACACTTCTAGGATAGTTAAACTTTTATTTTCCCAATCCTCATTTCCACAAAACAACCTTTTTTATTTTCCTTCTAAGATTTCATAATCCACCACCAGGAAAATGTACTGGTTAGAACCCATCTCCCTGATGAATGTAGTTGAAACAAGAACAATACTTTGAGTTGCAACATTGTTTCGGTTGGAAGAAATGAAAGAAATAACATCGTCTCCTAATCACATTCTACTTGTCTTGAAACCATTTCCATATTTTCAATGTGTAGACTTTTTCAAGGAGAAACTAAAAGAGACACATCACCTCAGGAATATTGGATTCGTTCCTCCTCCATTGTCTTGAATTAGTAATGTTGGATGGTTATCACGTGGGTTAGTTATTTCATTAATTGCAACAATTGTGGTTCCATTTTCTCTCTCATCCATTGCATTATCCAACAAATCCCCTACAAATCCTAGATCCCATTAATGAGAGGTAGAATTAGCATGAGGGTACGATGAATTCACTCGAATAATATCCTCATACAATTCCTCATCTTTAGCTAAATACAGTGGAATATCAATGTTCCAAGATTTCAAAAATTCACGATGCCTAAAGGGTGAAGTAATATCAAAGGACTCATGGGCATGCTCTACAATTTGGAGTATTGGATATGACTAGTTAGTTGGGCCATGCTATGCATGAGTCATGAATCATAGGGTTGAGGAATCCTACTATTGCTCACTGATATTTGAGGATATTGTTTTCAATAAATGAAGGTACTTTTTCTTCTCCAACTTCTTATTTTCTTTAGCCTTGGCTTCTTAATTTTCAATGTTGTCCTTAGAAGGCATTGGGAAATATTCTTTGAACTTCAATAACTCTAGCTTGAACCTTATTGGATGTCCACTGATTAGTTGCATTGAAACTGAGTGCAGTTGGTTGTTTTTATTTTTTTCAACACTTACGACATCGACAGTTCTATTAACGTTTAGGGGTGCACATACCTCAATCAGATCAATTTCCTTAGGGAGAAGTTATATTTTAATGTGTTTCTCATATTTGTATTTTTCAAATATTTATCTATAGACCTTTAAATGGACTTTTCAATGGTATCAATGATTTTAAGCCTTGTTTTGTCAAAAATGGCATTTATAATCTCTCTCTCTCTCTCTCTCTCTCTCTCTCTCTCTATATATATATATATATATATATATATATATATATATATATATATATAGAGAGAGAGAGAGAGAGAGAGAGAGAGAGAGAGAGAGAGTTTATAAATTACAATGTGGGGGTCGTATAAATATTTCTTAATGGGTGCCTTTTTCCAAGGTCATGTCTTTTAATTAATGTATGGCCTTTATTTATCATACTTCTATATTTTATTTATTTATTATTATTACTTAGTTTTAGACTTTATGTATATAATAGAGGTCTGAAGAGAAAGACATAGGAATAAGAGCACATATGCACAACTCCAGCGGATGTGTTTTTATGAATACCTCTCAATATCTCTATTTTTGACATTATTTTTCTGTAGGCTACACAAATCCATTGTCGACACATATAGAATTTCTATGTAGATTCAAAAAATATACAAAAAATCAAATTTTAATACTTTTTACTATTTTTAATATGTTTTTTCTCTTGACATATATTAGAATCCTAAAATACATTACTTTTTTTATTTATTTTATAAATTTGTATGAGCTTAACCATTTTAAAAATAAGTTAGGCTAAGATCTACAACCTAAAAAAATAAAATTGTTTGATATTGTTAATATCCTGGTATCTTGCACTAATGGAAGGGATTGTAATTTCAAGGGCATAATGAATTTCATAATTTAAAAAAAAAAAAAATTAATATTATAATTTTTTAAAAAAATAGCTAGCACTCCAATAATGGGTTCTCTACAATTATGCAATTTTTTAAAGGAAATTCCACCATTGAGGTACTCAACACCTGCACTAACATAAACATACATATTATATTTTTCTTGAAAAATAGCATACCATTGTTTGAATAACTCAAATTTCACATAGTCATTCATAGATTCTATAAATTTAAAAATTATATATTTTGGAAAGCTAATTCATTTAATTACATTTCATATTTTTACACCATATTCAAATTCATTGTAAAAGTACCTTGAATAATCTCTTAGAGAGTGTTGTTTTTCCATGTTTTCATTTCCACTATTGTGTCATGAGATGCCATCATTATCTTGCACCCACCAAAGTCCTTTTTTTATGGATCACATTCATGCTTTGGAATTTTATTTATCAATGTGTTTTCCGATGATGTTTCCTCTAGATTCCAAGGATTTAGAATTCTAGCAATGGAGAAGAAGGTGAGGGATTTTTATTTGATACTGGTATAGTTTTTGGGACATTCACCTACATGTCAAAAGACAAATTCTATTGATTGAGGTGCATCCCTTAGGATCCAATGAAATATGGTCCACTTTGAAAGATCAAATTTCTCTATTCACTTAGCTCAAACATGTAAAAATAATAACATTTTCCACAAAAGAAATAAAATGATTTACCTTTCATGCGATTCATCC
Organism: Picea mariana; assembly: GCA_032191745.1. Classification (NCBI taxonomy): domain Eukaryota; kingdom Viridiplantae; phylum Streptophyta; class Pinopsida; order Pinales; family Pinaceae; genus Picea; species Picea mariana. The sequence goes on from JASDQU010100112.1 coordinate 90,994, forward strand.
AATGATATTGACTCCATTGTTCTACTGTTGATGGGTGGGGCTACAATCCTATAAACTATCCTATCAAAAATCTCTTGGATAGAGCCGATGCCTCCATTCTGTATGTTGTTGGAGGGAGGTTTACTGATGGTGCATTCATTGGTTTTCCCACAAATTGATTTAAGATTGACTTGGTTACATGAGGTTCTTTGTGGAGCACACTAAGTAAGGCTTTGAAAATACTACCCATATGAGTTTGGGTATGTTTTTCTTATACAATGTTTCCCACAAAACCATTCCCACCACCAAGGTGCTTCCCTAAGGAACATGGGCATTGTAAGGAGATGACCCCATTTGGAAAGGGATGTCTTCGATGACTTGGGAGTCACCTCCACTACCAGTTTTCCACCAAAAGTGCAAAGGCTTTGAAGATATCCCTTTATGGTTTCAATAACCTTTCATCTTGGAGACATACCTCTATAGTTTCAGAAGCACATAGATTTGTATACATCCCTCTATGATTTTGGGGCATTTGGTTTTGGAGACATCCATCTCTGTTTTTAGGGACCTTTTTATCCAAACTAAGACCCATGTAGCACCATTTTTCCAATAAAATTATTCACTTTAGCTTCATACTCATACCATGACAAATATTATCTATGAGTTGGATGTTAGAATACTATGTAGTATACTTTTGTAATGAGGGATAATTGAAACCAGACATTTGGCTAACACCTTTATGAGATTAATATCAGGGAAAGAAATCATTCAAACCCACTTCTGTTCAATTGTATCAAAATACTATGTTCTAGAATGCTCAATTTAAAAATTGTTAATATTTTAATTTTAAAATATATTTAAGTAAGATATAACCTCGCTTTTCATCCCACAATGTCCACTTTTGTGAGCCACGCACAGGAAGACAATAAATACCTGTACAGTTTATAAAAAAATTATTATAATTGATTTTAAGTCAGATATAACCTCACTTTTCATCCCACGGTGTCCACTTTTGTGAGCCACGCACATGCGGACAATATATACATGTACAATTTATAAAAAAATAAAAAAATCATGTAATAGTTATATAGTGTTTATCATATTTTACATCTGCCACAATATAGAGGTTATGAATATGAATATAATAGTCATGACAATGCTGAATAATAAGTTCCTTCCACTGTAGCAAGGTTGAAGAAAGATCAATGATGTTCGGGCAATTGTTGTAGTAGAAAGGAGATAACAAATTTTTTGTGAAGCCACGTTTCCCCATATTATTGATAGATTTCCCTACTGTCACCCTCTCCAACCCACACTTGATCATGCATTCTTCGGTTTTTATGTTATAATCGATATGTATTCTTCGAAAGAAAGGTAGTATAGTATTACCAGATTGGTGTTATCTCATATTTCTTACACTTCATTGTATAATATATGTGATAAAAACTATAATATATTCTTCTTAGAGTGTGGAAAATATAAAATATAATATCATCGTAAAACCATTAGTCATTAAACCATTTATCAATGGAAAGGCAAGAGTACCCATCAAAGAATGGTCGATAACAACTCATATTTATTTAAAAAATAATATAATGACTTTTTAGGCACCCCACTCCATGCACAAATTAAAAGTGTTAATATAATGACTTTCCACGTGTTTCCCTCCATGTATAGATTAGAGATGTGTGAAATAGCTTTCCACCTATTTAATAATCAATATTTTTATATAAAAACTGTCTCACATGCAGGTTGTCCCTGAAGGAGGGGTCCAAGAGAGGTTGCATATTGTCCATGAAGGAAGGGTTCGAGTGAGGTTGCACTGAGCCATGAGGAAATGTAGTAGACATGGTAAAACTAGGCATATGGTGATCTATATGGTCGAGGATACCCTATTGATAACAACTCTTCAATATGAATTTTGAGGTAAACCATATCAGGTCCATAAATTATGTATGGCGCCCTTTCAATTCATGCTTCCTTGCTTGCAATGTATGTTCTAGTCCAGGGCAGGGTTTAGTAACAACTTATAATCCCAACCTAGGTAGGATCTAGGAAGGTTGGAATCTACAAAAAATACATTTTATATTCATATTCACGACCACTAATTCGTCACCTTTACCTCTAGTTCTAGGTCAAAAACAAAATAATATGTTGTGACTTAATGGTGATGGCCTAAAAGAACATTCATTCATATATCTCTTCCTCGTCAACTACAATGATTGAAACAACGCGGTATATCAAGAGGGAAATCAATATTTCTCTCTTATAACCACATGGCCTCCTTGTTTACCATGGGTTGAGCTCACCACAATGCCAACCTTTATCCACCATAAAAGCACTTGATCCATGAGGAATTGTAGGGGTTTGGGGGTGTCCCCAAGCTGTGAAGCTCCTCATTGGCGCTCATAGGCTAGGGCAGGATCCCTCCCTCACCCAAAGGATGGGTGAGAAACTTTTTTCCTTTGGTCAAACGTTAAAACCCTATGGGTCAGTCAGTGGAAAGACTACATAGTGAGAATGAAAGGGATTCAGACAGACACAACTCCACGACATACTTTATTTCTTGTATGTTGTGTATTTATGAATTAAAGAATCTATCCAGGTGGTCTTAATTCGTTAAGGGTGTATCTGTATTATTCAGTGAAGTAAGGGTGTATCTATATTATCTCTGTCCCACCAAATATGATTCTACTGAGGCAAGAGCTACCACTTGTAGAATTAATGAAAACTAATTTCAAGTTATTAATGGATTAGAACATAAAGTGGGAAAGATTCAAAGAGTTTTGTATGGTTGGTCCCCTTCTTCCATCAGACGTCAAATCGAGATGGATCGACATGGGTCTTTTCATGGCGTGATGTTGGCTGGACAAGGCTCTCGGTATGTGGGAAATGGGTATTTTTCTCTTCTCATGTGGTTTCTTGTTTCTCCTTAGTTAGCGGAGATACGTTTTGTTCTTTGACCCAACTAGAAGAATAATAGCAAGATGAATAGGGTGACCGATGATGCAAACCTATTGAATTCAATGATCAAGAAAAATATTGGAATGCTTACCATTCAGACGTAAGTAGAGCCCATATTAGATTTGAGGAAACTGATGTATTGCTATAGAAAAAGAAACAAATAGGTGGATACTACTCTAATAAGCTGGGTTATAATCTAATTATGGATACTATGATACTACTCTAATCTAATTATGGGTGTATGTTGTCTAACAAAATCCATTATACAATGGATACTTTGCATCAGTGATTTCGTGAGCTATCCGAAGGACCACTCAAATGACCAATATTGAGTCAAAGCTAAGCAGCTAAGCAACTTTGAAAGCATGCAGTAAAGTAATGGGGAGTTTCTTTTATCTTCATATCAGAGAGGGGTGATCCTTTGGCCCTGAACATCAAGTGTTAGAGGATTTAATGTCTTAGTGGATAATTGGCTAATATTCAAAGAAGAAATTGAAGGTGATCATTTTCAAGGAGGAAATTAAAGGTTAGTTTTGAAATTCTCTACTTAAAATTCTGAGAAAATTTTGAAGCATGCAATGTTCGAAAACATAGGTATTCCAACAGAGGACGACTACCTTCAATAACCACTCACACAACCATATCAAATATTAACACATCAATGTTTTGATGTGGTAAAACCCCTACGGGGAAACATCCATGACCCCGACCAACGCGACCACTTGGAGCAGTTTATTAATGCAAAAGAAAAATATTACAGAGAGATTTTACAAGAGAGTTTCTTATAATCAATCATCAGAAAATGACCCTCCATGCTCTTTAAATAGAGATAATGGACCAATCGGGTGTTAATTCATGGATCAATGGTTGTTAAGATTGAGGAGAATATGAATCATCAAATCACTCTATGTCGGGAACATATCGTGACCATTAGATTTCCTAACTACAAATGAATACTAATGCGTACTAAAGAAACACACTAAGAAAAACCCTTTTACCTAACGACACATTAGACCAAGTAGATCTTAACTAACTCCTAAGTGTCTAAATATCCTAACATCCCCCCTTAAGAACAACTTCGGAGAGGATTGAAGGATTTACAATAGTGACACAATATGAGAAGGAAGGACGAATTAGAGCCTATCCCCCCTTAATGACAACTTCCCGAACTCCTAACATAGATCAAAGTTTGGAAAATTTCGTTTCTATAAGAGACTTTGTGAAAATGTTTGCAACTTATTTTCTGTAGGGAAAAAGAGAACTTCAATAACTTGATCATGAATAAACTTTTTGATTAATTACATGTGTAGCTCGATGTCCTTGTTGCGCTAATGTTGAACTGGGTCTTTGGCAAGCTTGATGGCACTCTGATTTTCACAACAAAGGCTGGCTAGATGATGCTGCTAGAATCCAAACTATGAAAGGATTTGTYGAAGCCACAAGGCTTCTTCACTTGCATTTACCATTKCTCGATACTCTACTTCTGCTGAAGAAAGTGCAATAGCCTATTGTTTCTTATAGGACCAAGTGACAGGTCTTGAACCAAGCATAAAAACTTAACCTACTATAGACTTTCGATCATCAGGGTCACTAGCCCAATCTGAATCAGTGAAACCAATCAATAAAGGAGTCCCCTCTGAACTGTAATGTATCCTAAACTGAATTGTACCATGGACATAGTGAAGTATGCTTTTAGCTGCTTTCCAATGGCTTTCATGGGGTGTTTGCATATACCGGGCAATAAGACCAACAACAAAGGAAAGATTAGGACGAGTATGAGTCAAGTATAAGAGGCTACCAACTAACTGACGGTACATAGTGGCATCAATTTTGGGAGAAGTGCAGGTGGTAGTAAGCTTAAATCTAGACTGGAAGGGAGAAGGGGTTGGTTTACAATCATCCATGTGAAAGAGACGAAGAAGGTCACAAGCATACTTATACTGGGAAAGAAAAATCCCTTCATTGGTTTGCAAAACTTGGAGGCCAAGGAAATAGTGTAAAAAACCTAAGTCTGTTATTTCAAATTTATTCTTAAGGATGGTTTTCACATGGTTTAAAAGTTTTGAGTCAATAACAGTAAGGATAAGGTCATCAACGTAAAGGATAAGCATTATGATATGGCTTCCTACTTTCTTGGTATAGACATTAGGATCAGATGGCATCTAGAGAATCTGATGTCAATAAGAAAGTTGTCCATTTTGGCATACCAAGCTTGGGGAGCTTACTTAAGACCATAAAGAGATTTCTTAAGGTGAAAAACAAGGCTAGAGTCATTATGGACATAGCCAAGAGTTTGTTCCATGTAGATTTCTTCTTACAAATATTCATGCAAGAAGGCGGATTTAACATCCATCTGATGGACCTCCCATTTATTTGAGGAAGCCAAGGCAAGAACAAGGTGGATGGAATTAATTTTGGCTATAGGGGAAAATGTTTCATTATAGTTAATTCCTTCAACTTGGGAAAATCCTTTGCCAACTAATCGAGCTTTGTGTCTTTCAACACTTCCATATGATGCATACTTAATTATGTAGACCCATTTACACTTGACAAGTTTTCTTCCTTTTGGAAGAGGTACAAGATCCCAAGTATCGTTGGCCATTAAAAAATGATGTTGTTCATTCATTATTGTATCCCAATATGGATGACCTGAAGCTTCTGCAAATGTCTGTGGATCATGAGTCTCTGAAACTTGAGTCAAAAGAGAAGAGGCTTGTTGGAACTATGAACGTGTCCGACGTTGATCTGAAGGATCAACAAGAAGATCACCAACTGCTTCTCATGTTGAACGAACCCATCTATGAAGCGGTGGAGCTGGTGTTGGTTCAGGTTCAAAGGACTCATCTGGAGTAAGGTGAGTAGGCGGAGGTGTATTTTCATCCTCACTGTCATCATCTGAAGAAGAAACCAGAATAAGAACAAAAGAAGGCACAAAATTCAAAGATGGTTCGCAGGATGAAGAAGGCACAATCGTCGAATTAGGCTCATAGGCCAAGATATTTTCATCAAATTTAACATATTTTCTAATAATAATTTCATTACAATGTGGTTGAAGAAGTCTATAACCTTTGACATCTTCAGAGTAACCAACAAATATACACTTCTCACTTTTAGGTTGCAATTCTTTCCTTTCTTCATCAGGAATGTGAGCCCATGCTATACTTCTAGATAAACGAAAGTGACTTACATCTGGTTTAATTTTAGTCCAAGGTTCTTCCAGTGTTATATTTTTAAGAGCCTTTTTGGGAGTGCGATTTACTGTGTAATTTGCATAGTTGATTTCTTCCACCCAATACTTTAGACTTAATCCCTTAGATTAGATAATACAATTAGCCATTTCTTTTAATCTGTGGTTCTTTCTCTCAGCAACACCATTTTGTTGTTGTGTATATGGAACAATGTGTTGCATTTGGATTCCCTGTGTAGTGCAATAACTTATAAATTTATTGTTCACATATTTGATTTCATTATTTGTTCTTAACTTTTGAATTTGATGTCCAAATTGTTTTTCTACAAGGGTCTTGTAGGCCAAAAACTTGTCAAAATTTTCACTCTTAAGTTTTAATAAGTAAACCCAAGTGCATCTGGAAAAGTCATCAATTAAAGTTAAAAAATACTTGCACCCAGAAAAAGAAGGAGAAGAAAGTGGACCACACAAATCACTGTGAACAAGATGCAAAGGGCCTAAGGCGTGCCAAAAGACACATTTGTCAAAACTGTCCTGATGATGTTTTCCAAGAACACAACCAACACAAGCACCATCTATGCTTGAAACAAGAGGAAGGTCAATCACCATCTCCTGATTACATAGTTGTTGCAATGAGAGATAGTTTAGATGACAAAACCACTCATGCCAAAGTTTGCTCAAGTCATCGCTATGGGAAACAAAAACTGATGAAAAATATGATGACCCAAAGTTTTCAAACTTGTACAACCTGGTAATATCATCAACAATTATAGTTGCAAGAACATGCTTAGGATCTTTTAGATCCTTGATTACAACTTAGTGAGGTGAAAACTCTATGGTTTTACCTTCACCTGAATGAGTGATTTGATATACTGATAGAAGGTTACAATAAATACTTGGAACACATAATACATCATTGAAATAACCATTTTCTACTTGAATTGTTCCAGATCCTTCAACACTAAGAGATCTATCATCACCAACAAATATTTTCTTGGTGTTACATTCATTTAGAAAAAAAAATATGTCTCTATCCTTAGCCATATCATAATATGCTCCAGAATCAATAAGCCACTCATCAGAAGAAGAAGTAGAAGTTGTATTAAAGGAAAAACCAGAAGCAGAAAGTCCATGCACATGAGAAGAAGAAGAAGAAGTATCTAATCAATACTGATGTTGTGATTCTTCATCACTGCTTCTAAATCTACTATGTTGTTGAAATATTTGGACTCATCGTGACCATCTTTATCACAAAAGTTGCAATGTTTGTTAGTCTTCTCACTTTTATATTTTGCTCCTTTGTCACCATTAGGAGAAGAAGTTGTCTGAGTGGATTTGGGACCCTTATATTGCTTGTTGTTGTGGCGAGGATGTTGCTTCTTGGGATTCTTGGGTATATCTTTCTGATGGATGAATAAAGCTTTGTTGGAGGTACCTGCAGTGTTGATCACTCCAAGTTGTACAAGCTTATCTTTCTCTCTAATCAAAGCATCACAAAAGTTCTCAAGACTAAGTTTTTTATAAGTTGTCCCTAGAGCCTCTTGCATGGCATAAAAGGTAGATACAAACAAATAATATGCACTACCTAGCTTATAAAAAATAAGATAGATGTAATGATCTTCTTCAATCTTTATCTTACATTCTTCACTTAAAGTTCTAAGTGTTTTAAACTTAGATAGATAATCTTCAATGCAAGAAAAAGAATTTGGAGTTAAATTTAGTACTTGATTTTCTAATTGTTGTGCTTGAATAATATTATGTTTACCAAACACAGATTCAATCTTTTCCCAAGCTTCTTTGGGTTGAGCAATTGATTGAAGGTGGAACCTTAAATCAGGAGAGATGGACATTCTGATTAGTCAATATGCTTCATCATTCCTATTATCCCATTTGAATTTCTTATTAACATTAGTGGGTGTTGTTTCCTTTCCAAAGGTAATCTGGTACAACCATTTACTTCTTATTAAATCCTCCATATGAGATTTCCATTGGAAGTAGTTGGTGTTGTTAAGCAAGAGATTACTTGTAGAAGCCATATTAATTATGCAGATAATATGGATTTAAAAACTGAAACTGATGATCTAGATGGAAAGATATCAAAAAGTTAGACGGTTTTAAAAAAATGGCATTGAAAAAATGGCACTGAAAATGGCACTGATGGCACTTTAAAAAATGCATAAATGGTAACCAAAGGACCACTTGATGGTGTAAGTTTCTTTATGAGGTGACCCACTTTTATAAAGAGAAGTGGGGATCACTTTTACAATGAAGTTACTTTATAAAATAAAAGTCTCATGGAAATTAAATAACTCTAAAATAAAATATTAAAGTTACTTATAGTGATTCACTTTTATAATTGAAGTGAAATACACTTTACAATTTTAGCATGAATTTTTTCAAGAAAAAGTAACAAAAAGAGAGACTTGAACTCAAGACCTCTTACTTAATAAGGCAACTTTTAACCAAATGGTCTAGAAAAACATATTGCATTGTTTAGCAAGAGGATTGGAGGTGTTGCTGTGGAAGACAACCTTGGAGACCGTGCTAAAAAAAAACTCATTTCACACAAGAAACAAATTTTTCTTCTCGATGACAACAAGGGTTAGATCTCGGTTAACTTACCCAGAAGATGCACATTTTCCTATCTGTTTCTGATTTTCCGAGATCGCACAGAGCGCGGGGAAAAGAACATACATAGATATGAAAGAGTAGCAAGCCTAAAATAAATAATATAAATCCAAAATAATAATTTGCAAAAATTAAAAAAATGCGTATTGAGGATTTATACCTCTCGATCTCACTGAAATGGTCGTATCTTGGGAAAATAGAAACCTTTTCGAGTGAAACGATAAATGTTCTTGACTCAAATGAGTGTTCCAGATGCAATGGAATAATCCTCTCAACCCAGAAATGTATGAAAATGACATAAAATGAAGATGAGACAACTCATCTTCATGATCTCAATCTACAACAAGAGTGGGTCTTCAAACAGGCTCATATACCATGTTCGACAACACATGTATTCAAACATAGCACGAACACCTTCAGTAACCACTCACATAATTAGATCAAAGATTAACACAAAGATGTTTTGATGTGGTAAAACCCCTACGGGGAAACATCCACGGACCTAGCCAATGCGTCCACTTGGAACAATTTATTAATGCAAAAGAAAAATATTACAGAGAGATTTTAGAAGAGAGTTTCTCACAATCGATCATCGGAAAATGACCCTCGATGCTCTTTAAACAGAGATCATGGACCAATCGGGTGTTAAGCCATGGATCAATGGTCATTAAGATCGAAGAGAATATGAACCATCAGATCACCTTATGTTGGGAACATATCGTGACCGTCGGATTTCCTAGCTACAAATGCATACTAATGCATACTAAAGAAACACACTGAGAAACACACTTTTACCTAACGACACATTAGACCAAGTAGATCTTAACAAAGTCCTAAGTGTCTAAATATCCTAACATGCAACATTAAAATGAGCAAATACAATTTTGGGTTGTTGGAATAATTTTTTGCTCAAATTTAGTTTTTTAAAGATTGTTAATTCATGACCTAATGGAAATATAAAATCTTATTGGGATTATTTGAAAAAAATTCCAATACATAGATAATTTTTTTAAGAGAAGTTCAGAGAAGTTCAAATATTTAATGGTACTCACTAAGATATGTTACTTGTTGTGTAATAGCTTGGTTCCCTTTTTTTCTGCAAGAAAACAGGGTTCCCTTGTTCTACAAGGAGAAGCATTTCAAAGCCCAAAGTGTGGATCAATGGCCAAGACGGGGTAGAAGGGAACATAGGGGCTGAGAGTTAGGACGTAAGCCTGCAACCTAGAAGCTAGGAGGAAAGTGCAATGGGGAAAGCGAGGAGGAAATAGATGTTGGCTCTGCTTCTCTCATGGACACATGTGTGTTGTGTCATGCTACAAGGCTCTACGTGTAAGAAACAAATTTTCTACATGGAAGGGAAACATGGATTAATATTTATGGTTGGATATGAAATATGCATTGTAAATTAATGTTGATGGTTAGATATGAAGTATGCATTGAAGAAAACATTTAATTTTTTGAAGTAATTCTAAACTCATCTCTAACATTACTTCATTTCTTAAAAATAAGAACACAAATGTGGAGTTTAAAGGGAAGATAACCTAAGATATCTTCCCCTCTACCTCTTGAAGAGGCCAAATAAAAAGTTAAATTTAAAACTTAAGTTAAAATTGTATGAAATTCTAATTATATTTTATTAACCTCTACAACTTTATCTTAAAACAATTTGAGATCATTGATATTGATATTAGTGCCCACCAATTCCAAAATAAAAAAATCCATGATTAACCTCAGGACTAAAGGTGTTAAGGTGTTAAGATGATGAAGTTCAAAAGMAAAGTGTAAATGTTTGTGTAAAAAGATTGGATTATGATAAAAAAAATTGTTTAATTTTTTTTATGAAGCTTGAAATAAAAATGTTTAATGGTTATAAGACTAGCACAGCCACAACTATGTGGCTGATTAACGCGGAAAGGCATAATTAATCTACAAGCCCTAGAATAAACCTTAATTAGGGTTTTGTGTGCACATATACCAAGGCGTTTGTGTCAGGCTTTGTTTTTGATAAATGCACAGTACTCATGAGACTTCGCGGCATATTTGTACGTGGGAGTCAAGGCTATGGAACCTTCCTCCCTTCCTTCAAATAAACGTCCAGCTGCTTGCTCCGTTTTCAGCTGCATGCATAAAATTAAAAACAGGTTTTACTTGGATCAGGCTTCACGGATTATAAAACTGAGCTTTATAGAAAATTGATTTCCGAGTAATGACCCTTAACAAATGTACTGTTAAGGATTGGATGTTCGAAAACAGTCTAGGGATAGGGGGATAGGGTACATATTAAATTATTTGCATCCAAAGATTTTTAAATCCGCAGCTTACAAACCACTGGCCGATAAGATAGGCCAATACGGACGGCAATGATGTTATTAACAGTCCACAAATTTGTATAACCCTAAATTCAAATTAGGGCTTGACATAACTCATCCATCGAGTAATACAACAAATTTTAATATACCGAATTACAACAAATTTTAATATACCGAATTAGGGTTTGACATAACTCATCCATCCAGTAATACAACAAATTTTAATATACCAAATTAGTTCTTTGCGGTTAGAATGACGGGCTGCCTATATGAAAGGCAATGGATACACCGTTTTGGCTAAAACGAGCCGTCAAAACAATGACAACCCTAAAGCTCGCAGATATCGAGAGCTCGCTTTAGTATCCTCTAGGTGCTCTTCTTCGTTTGCAATTCAAGAACCTCCAACACTTGATCTCTGCGGATATACGCTGCGGATACACGTTTGCAATTCAAGAAGCTCCAATACTTAATACACGTTTTTAGGATAATATGAAACGCGGGGGTGGTAGAGAATGGGCGGACAGTTGAAGGGGGTAGAGAATGGACGGACAACTGAAACGCATGGACAGTTCAGAAAATCTGTGGTGAAAATGAAACGTGCAGACAGGTGAGAATGCTTTAATTTAGATGTTACGGTTTAATCTTACTTAATCATTTAAACGTGGCAATTACATATCTTCACAGTAATTTTTTAATGTGATTAGGTAAATGTTAAAAAGTAAACATGTTAACGGATGCCTTGATAAATGCAAGAAAGTTATGAACAATAAATCTGATCCATTGATTTTGGAGGACGACTAAGAATATGCCAGCATCTTCAATACATAGCCATCAAATTAGGGTTTAAAGTTAAATAAGGTTAAAAGATCATTAATTCTGTCCATTGTCAATAGGTATACGCCTTTAGGCGTAATTAATTTATTTTTAAATTATTCATTAAAATTAAAATTAAATTTAAAAATTAGAATTATTTTATTATTATTTTAAACATAAAAACCAATATTATAATTATAAGAGCAAATTTCTATAAATTTTACCATAAAGTGATATATTACACAACTTAAAAAAATAATATAAAAAAATATTATAAAAATGAAAACAAATTTCCTTCAACTTTATTACAAAAGGTTATATTAAGATACTTTAGCATTAAAAAATAATAATCTATGGACGAAGAACACTTTTTCTTTTTCTCGAAAATCCTAACCTATCAAAACATCACATCTAATTTTGAAAAACATTTATGACTGCATACATCACACTGATTTTGAAAACATTTATGACTGTATCACTTATTATTACCTGATAAAATCATCCTAACCCGTAAGGAAAAAAAAACATAATATCCTAAATATAAGAGTCCATATCTCGAGCTTCATCTCAATTAAATTCACAGTGCGGAACCACCGCCATCAAAGAAGTTTTCCGTCTGTACTATGCCAAAGCTTTTTCTGAATTTTTTTCACAGTGATGGAGCACCACCATCAGATAAGTTTCCGTTTCCCAAAAGAGGAGCTTCACCGCCATCGGATAAGTTCCCATTTTCTTTTATATGTCTACTTCCCTGCATCATATTCACAATCTCTCTCATTGAGGATCTCTCTTCACTGATGTCCCGTAAGCAGAGATTAGCAATTGTTATCATATTCTGCAGTTCCATCTTGTTAATGTCATCCATCAAATTTCGATCCATAATTGTAATGAATATGTCTATGCTTTCGCTGAGACGATATGTTTGACTCCATTCTGCCAGAGGCGTGTCTTCATGTAGTGATTTTAAACCTGTTATAAGTTCCAGCAGAAGCACACCAAAGCTATACACATCACTCTTCGCTGAATATCTGCGTGTTTTCACGTATTGCGGATCCATGTAACCATAACTCCCCGTAACAGCAGTGATTGTAAATTGGTTGTCTTTTGGGCCTAACTTCGATAGTCCAAAATCAGCCAATTTAGCACAGTTATCGTCCTCCAGCAAAACATTTGCAGACTTAATATCACGGTGCAATATAGGGGGTTTTGCTTCTTCATGAAGGTATTGCAAAGCTACAGCAACCTGAAACGCTATGTTCATACGAGCGGCCTAAGACAATGGACTTGTAAAACCCTTGTTTTTGTGCAGTCGATCATACAAATTCCCGTTGGAAATGAACTCAAACACAAGAATTCGCTCATCTGCAGTTGTGTCACCTACATATTTGTTAAAAGAAAAAAAAAATAATACATAGCAATAGAGTTATACTCAATGCAGATTAACATAGAAAAAACCAGAGAAACAATAAAAGGTATACAGTAATTATATATATTTTAAATCTATATTGTTATCCGTCGATGTAGAGTTCTCTGCACGCCTATTAGTTGGTGGTCGACCAAAAATATGTCTGAGATTTGTTTATTTGAAATGAGATTCGAAGAAAGAAATATTAAGGTATATCAACATTTTTTTATTAAAATTTGATTATCTAAATGAGATTAGAAGAAAGAAATGGCCCAAGTGACGGAGGAAGGAGTAGAATAGGTGTTCGTGGTTGGAGATTGTCAACACTGCGATATCTGTTGATTGTGAGGACTCCACGAGTCGCGCTTGTGCTCGTTAACACTCAAAGACGGATGCAAAATCTTCACACGCGAATCGAAATGGCTGGGTCGGTATTCATAGGCTTATAGATCTCACTTGTTACTAAATTTTCGAATGTATTTATAAATGGTTATTTATAAAATGGGAGAGTAGAGTATACTAGCACAGCCGACTCACGGCTGGATAACGTAGAAAGGTATAGGTTAAGTGCGTACTGGTAAATAACGTGTCGAGTATTTAGATTCACATTTCAGGAAGATTAACCTGAAGTGCACCCAAGTTTACAGGTGGTAAATAACACTTCACATACTCCATTTCTAATCACATACTCCATTTTGCTAATTACATAAACATGTTAATCAATTATACAAGATAGTAAATTTTTAATCAGATTAAGTAAATGTGAAAAAGTAAACACAGAAGTACGCCTTTAAAAAAGCAACAAAATTAATTTTTCAAATCAGAATCCTCCATTTAGTGTGACCACCAAGAATATTCTATCTACATTTGATCCTGTCCATAAAACCAGCATTAAAAATTAAAAACATATTAAATGTGCTCATTACCAATAGGTATACGTCTTTTGGCTTAAATATAGAAATATTCAATTATTGATTAAATATCAATATATTGGATTCTATTATATAGAGTGTATAAGCTGTTATCAGTTTTAACTCATTTTAAAGATCATTGAAGAGGTTGAGAGAATAGTGGTTAAGATATGTATTAATTCACGAAGTTTGCAGTTGGTAGCAGATCAACATAGAAATCAGTATTTATAAATTTGTCTGTACTTGTAAAGTTGTCTTATGTTAATAGTCTAATAGTCTAAAGGCATGTAATATCCAGCCTGTTACACAGCATTGAATGTTGATGTGGGTGGATTATAGGTCGTTGGATTTGAAAAAAAATCAGATTGGAAGGCCTATAATCCACCAGCCCCAGTATTCAATAGCAATTCAGATCCCATGACTTATAATCCACTGGCCCCAACATTCAATGCTGCAGACTGTATATTCGTGGCCACTTTTTATCTTTTGGTTTTTTTTTGATATTTAATTTTGCCCAAATTAAGTAAAAAATTGTTGGATTTACAGATTTGAGTGGCTAAATCTAAATTTTTGAGTAAGTTGAATCCATTTATACATTATGCAATTTAAACAACAAAAAATTGTGATTTCTTCTAGATTTATGTCACCATATTGAAGTAAAAAGGACACAACCTAGAATATTTAGAAAAGGTAAAATGTTTAGACAACGCCCTCTTTATGTATGCACCTTCTTCTTCTTCTTATATGTATGCTGAAAATTTCATGATAATATATATATGCATGTTCTTCTTATATGTATGCTGCAAATTTCATGGTAGTATATTAATTCACTGTATTAGTTGGAAATTTGGAAATGATGTAGCTAAGTATTCAAATTCTGCAATTAAAATAAAAGTTAAGAGCCCATAACTTCCATACCTATTACTAATGATGGAAATAGAGTTATACCCAAAGAAATCTACCAAAGTCTCTAATTATATTCCTAAACAGAATGCTTTGACCATTGCTATCCTTCTAAAACCTAAAATTGTGTACACTCAATTTCCCAAAATTAGCTTTAACCATTGCTATCCTTCTTAAACCTAAAATTGTGTACACTCAGTTTCCCAAAATTATAAGTGAATTTTAAAATTACAAATAAATTTTATATTCCTAAACAGATTGCTTTGATTAGATTGCTTTGAACATTGCTATCCTTCTTAAACCTAAAATTGTATACACTCACTGTCCCAAAATTATAAGTGAATTTTAAAATTACAAATAAATTTTAATACCTATGCTAAGTACAAATTATATACCATGATTCCAATGTACATTAACCTCTGTTTCTGCATAAACACAAACATGCTACTTGTGGTGGGAGCCATTCATAGATTGCTTCTTCGACTGACCTTCATATATTGGTAAATGTGGTTACAGAATTACAATAATAATAAAATATGTTTCTTATTTTCACCGATACTAATAACTAAACATTTTTTGTTGCAGCAAGTTGTATAAGCAAATAACGCGATTTATATGTTGTGAATTTCAGCATCATCCTAGCTCCGAATCTCATTCGCTTTATAGTGACCGGTCAAGGAGAGGAAGCATCAATCAGCATCATACTGGATCCGAACCTTGTTCACTTTATAGTGACCGCCGAATGCGAGGAAACATCAACCTCTGGTTAGGAGAAGGGTTGGTTATGGAACATTAAGTTTCAATGTTCATGAAAATTGTTTAATATGCTTCTTAAATTCATTTTAGGATTGCTATGCTTTTTGAATGTGGAGTAGCAGTACCTTAAGGCTATATCTATAATAATAATATGTTTTCCAATTTTTATAATACTTTAACTATCCAATTTTTATAATATTTTAATTACCCAGCATATGCCACATAAATTATATTAATCACATTATTATTATGAGATGTTTATTGATTTTCCAATTAAACATTATTTTTACTTATATTTATCAAATCACAATATCAACTATTATATATTAATTAATATTATTCATTATGTTTTTTAAATTATAATTATTATTATTATATATTAATTAATATTATTTACTATGTTTTTTAAATTATAATTATAATTATTATATATTAATTAATATTATTTAGTATGTTTTTTAAATTATAATTATTAGTATAAAATGTTTATTGATTTTATAATTATACATTATTTTTATTTTTATTTATCAAATCATAATATCAATTATTATATATTAGCTAATATTGTTTATTATATTTTTTAAATAGATTTGTAAAAATACCATACTTCTTCAATATATTTAATTTATTTATTAATTAATTATATATGATTTTTAGTTAAGTTTATCAAATCATAATTAATTTTACAATACCAATTATTATACATTGTTATAAATTATCATGTATTAATTTAAATTACTTACCATACTTCTTAAATGGAGAAGCAACACCTTAAGAAGAAGATTTGATAGGTCTCTTTATAATATTTTTTAAATATTTTAATTATCCAATTGTAATTCTAAATATATTAATATTTTTTTTAGATTTTTATTCAATTGTAACTCAATTGTAATTGTAACTCAATTGTAATTGGTTAAAAAATTTAAATAAAACAAAGTATATATTTTTATATTTTTTTAATATTTCAATTATCCAATTATAACTTTAAGTATATCAATATTTTTTTAGATTTTAATTATTCAATTGCAACTCTAATTATATCAATTTTAATTGGCTAAAAACTTAAAATAAAACAAAGCATGGATAATAAGTATGGTAAGCTCAAAGTTTGCATTGAAGTAAAATTTAATTTTATAGGGAGGAAGTTAAAAAGTAGTTAGTTTCAATTTTTTTAACTAATTTTTATCTAAATTTAATAAAAAAATTGTTTAAAGTTATAATTATAATTAATTGGTGGTAATTTTTATATTAAAAATTTTAATCTATTTTAAAATATCTTCAAATTTTAAAAAACCAAAAAATATGTGGATGAACTTCCTCACATAAAAAAATAAATTTATCAAAAAACCAATTTGTTAACTTTTTACTTTCATCCATTTCATAATGAATAAAAATATAACATCTTAGAGAGTCAACCACATCATGTTTGTTTAAAAAAACAAATTAGTCATGAAGATATAACATCTATACTAAGGCATGCATAATTTACAACATCTATTTGAGCTTGTCTACTTTTAACTAAATTTCATAGCATATTAAGGTATACTATTTATAATAAGATATAACTACTTTAAAATTGAATTTCTCCACTTTATGTTTTTTTTTTTTTTTTTACACTCGAGGTACAACCTGCAAGAATGGCGCACGAGTAAGTCCGGGTGAGAATCGAACATAAGACTTCATTTTTACAAATTTCCTTCCATTTACACGGCACTTGCCAATTCATCTACACCCGTGTGGGCACATCCATGTTTCTTTTAACATAAGAAAAACTCTTAATTATTATATTATAATTTTAAATCTCAATTCATTTATTATTTCATTAAATTATATATTTTTAAAATAAAATCTAAATTATTGAAAAAAATGATTAATTACCCCTTTATATTTTATATTAAAAATCAAAATTTATATACACTTTATATGCATTAAAAAATAAACATATTGAACTTAAAATGCAATGTCATATCTTTACATTGTATCAAGTGTCAAATTTATATACAATTTACATATATACTATGCAATCACATTAAACTTAACATGTATGGCATAAGTGTTAATCAACGAGAAACATATTGAAATTAACCTGGAATGAAAAATGTGTTAAATGATTTTCTCACAAAACCATATCCATTTAAACTATAGATGTGCTTGTTTTATAAATCACTATTCCATACTCATCTAAATCTTAAACTTGGTTTATATTTTATTTATGATGGGGATTCTTGATATTTAATTACAGAGAGTAGTATAGTTCATAATTTTATAAAAAAATTCAAAATCATAAAGACTAATATTCTTTAAAAAGAAACATGTATTTTAAATAGATAAGATAAATATATATTTTTTAAATAGATAAAAAAAATATAGATTTCAAATATACAAGATTGTAAGGAAATATACATTTTAAATAAAAAAATCTAAAATAATAAAAACTAAAATCCTTCTCCAAAAATATAAATAATATAAATATAAGTATTTTAAATACAAAAAAAATTAAATATATATATATATATATATATATATATATATATATATATATATATATATATATATATATATATATATATAATTAAATAAATAAATAATTTCAAATAATTTTTAACTAAAAAATAAAAATATAATATAACCTATAATTTCAAAAAAAAATCAAAATCACAAAAATTGAATATCCACTAAAAATATTTATGTGTTTTAATTAAAATGTTTTTTAAAAAACATAAATTTTAAATACATAAAATAAAAAATAAGAATATAATATAACTTATAATTTCATAAAAAAAAATTCAAGATCATGAAACCTTGAATCATCCACTAAAAAATTTTATGTGTAACTAAAATGTTTTTTAAAAAACATAGATTTTAAAGACATAAAACTGGCATAGCCGTTAACTTGCGGTATCCGCTGGTAATTAGCTGCGAACATGGATTCCTCCTGGACATGCACGCTCGAAAATGAAATGCTCTATGCTTATGTAATAGGTAGGTATGAAACGCGTGGACAACTCATGTAATAGGTGAAGGAGGAAGTTGAAGTAGTGGTCGTCAATAATCCAAACGTGGCATTTACATGGTGCTACAGTAATTTCTTAATATGATTAGGTAAATGTTAAAAAGTAAACAGGTTAACGGATGCATTCACAAATACAAGGAAGTTATTAAGAGTAAATGACATTCATTGATTTGAGAGGATGATCATTAATCATGCTCATTGCCAATAAATATACACCTTTCTGCATAATAAAACAAATATATATTTTAACTAAAATATTTTTAAAAATATATATATTTTAAAAACATAAAATTAAAATTAAGAAAAAAATGGCCATAAAAATCATTTCAAAATAAATAAAATTATAAATTATAAATCTCATCATTTATATTATAATTACAAAATTATAAATCTTACAATTTAAACAATAATTATTAAATATTTAATCAATATTAAAAATATTAAAATACTTTGTAAATATTTGTTACAAAGCTGGTATGATTTATGATCCAAAGTAAAAAGACAATTCACAAACAACTTAATATATAAGAGGGATTCTTTAGGTTTCAGTGAATTAATTGTGGAAAACTTCTATATACTTCATCCATTTTATTTTATTTTAATTTTAAGAAACACAATTTTAAAGAAAGTTTGATAAATTTAGAAAATTTAGAAATAAGATAAATGATATTATTAAATATATTTTATAATATTTCAATAAATTTAGAAATAAGATAAATGTAAAATTTGATTAGTATAAATTTTTAAAGGGGTAGGGTATGTATACTTAAGTAGATTTTACTAGTCAAATTGTTGGAATTACAGTGGGTTTTTCAATGGTATTATTTTAACCACACACCTTTTCAAATAAAGAATGCTCAATGTAAAATTTGATTAGTATAGACCCATGATATAAGGTTAAAAGTAAAACTATAATTTTAAATTTCTATGATATGCAAGGTCACGAGTTCAAATCCAGAAGGGGTAGGGTATGTATATCTGTAGACTTTGGGCTGAGAGGTCGCATACACCAATTTGGTGTTTGGCTTGGCTATGACTTTAAAAATAGATTACAATCGGTCTCTCAATGTTATTTCTTTAAAGAAACACCTTTTGAAATATAGAATGTTCAATGTAAAACTTAATTGGTATAGACCCTTGATATAAGGTTAAAAGTAAAAAGATAGTTTTAAATTTCTATGATATACAAGGTAACAAGTTCAAAGAGATAGGGTATGTATACCTCCATAAATTTTATGAGTCATACACCAATTTGATGTCTGACTTGACTGTGACGTTAAAAATAAAAAAATGCTCAATGTTTTGAGAGATAATAAACTGAGCAGTCTAATTGAGATATTTGTAAAGTAAGCATTAAGGGAGGGTGTTAGAATAAAGCTTACTTTAGTAAGAGATAACTGTTGTAACTGTGAGTTTCAACCATTACTGTTGTAACTGTGAGTTTCTAGGGTTACATATATAGCATGCAGATCACTGACTCAAGTGGATCTGATTAGCTAATAATAGTAAACCTAGAAACTCACAGTTACAACAGTAATGGTTGAAACTCACAGTTACAGCAGTTATCTCTTACTAAAGTAAGCTTTATTCTAACACCCTCCCTTAATGCTTACTTTACAAATATCTCAATCACAAATTACAAAACATAACAAAAGGTTACAACACTAGAACTTTCATCTATCTATCTGATCTGGTCTTCCTCGGCACTGAAACCCACTCTGCAATCACACGGCTTCCGCTCTTTCTTCTCCCTCTTCTTCGAGCTACCCACTGACACACTTAAAGTCAAAACACCTCGGACCATCTTTCTTGCACTTGTATACTGGACAATTTGACAACTCGG
>JASDQU010100112.1:119170-137753 GCA_032191745.1 Picea mariana
ATATATTTGTAACGGATTCAGTTTTCAAGGTTGTTCTCAGGAAATTTATTCCCTTATTTGTCTCAAGTACTGCCCTGGACAGATCTCCTCACAGGGACACCCTTTTTGAAAGTTTATCCAAGGTTCTGCTGGAGGATTTTATGGTGTAAGTCTCAAAACCCTGCACAAGAGAGAATGGTCCTTTTTTACTTCGACATTCGGTGTTTCGGCATTTGGAATATCCAAGGGTGAGTTCCCTTGTACTCGCAAGTCCCGAAATCCCAACATGCGAAATCCCGAAATGACACCGTGTATCTAAATCTTGATATTTCGATGTTTTGGCATCCAGAATATCCAAGGGTGAGTTCCCTTGTACTCGCAACTCCTGAAATCCTGACTTGCGAAATCCTGAAAAGATAGAGTGTGGAGAAGTTATTATATTTCAGTATTTCGGCACCTGGGGTACCTAAGTGCGGACCCCATGTATTTTCTAGTCTCGAAAAACCTGACCCGTGAAATATCGATGGAGGAAACCCTGAAATAGTGGAGCATGTTTGGAGTTTGGTATTTTAGAGTTTCGTCTCTCGAGAAACCCAGGTGCGAGACCTCCCGTCGTCGCATATCCTGAAAACCCGGTTTGCAAATTCCCAAAATTGCTTGGTGCGTATAGATTCAGCGTTTCGGTGTTTCAGTACCCAGAATACCCAACGGCGAGTTCCCTTGCACTCACAAGTCTCGAAATCCCGACTTGCGAAATCCCAAAATAGTATAGTGTATTTAGAGTTCGGTGTTTCAGAGTTTCATCTCCCAAGAAACCTAGGTGCGAGACCTCTTGTTCTCGCATATTGTGAAATCCCGATGGATGAGACCCCGAAATGACAATAGTGCGGATGAGTTATGGTGTTTCGGTGTTTTAGCACCCGGGATACCTAAGGGTAAGATCCCTTGTACTCGCCAGTCGCAAAACCCCGATGTATGAAACCCGAAAAAGGTATAGCATGACTAGAATTTATTAGTTTGGTGTTTTAGCACCTAGGATATATAGAGGCAAGTCTCTTGTATTTGCCAGTCCAGAAATACTGACATGTGAAACCCCGAAATGGCATAGCATGGTTAGATTTTGGATGTTTCAGAGTTTCGGCACCCAGGAAACCCAGGTGCAAAACCCTCTTGTCCTCGTATATCATGAAATCCCGATAGGAAAAATCCCGAAATGGATTAGCACACATGGTTTTGGTGTTTTGGCGTTTCAGTACCCGGGATCTTCAAAGGTCAGTTTTCCTCGTGTTCGCTAGACACGAAATTCCGATGGATGAAATCCTGAAATGAGTTTTCCAGATATAGGGTCTTCGGTGTTTCGACGCCTAGGAAACCCAAGGGTAGGAGTCCCTCGCCCTCTTATACTGCAAAAGCCCAGTATGCGAAACCTTGAAAAGTGGAGTGTTAGGCTTCAATCCGAGGAATTATTAATTATGACGAACTGTTGATTCCCTTTGGGTTTCAGCACCTCAAAAGTCAGGGAACCAAGAATACATGCTTCACGATTTCCCGAATCATGAAAGCCAGGAGCACCTCTCTAGTAAGGCCTGTGGTCATTGTTGATGATCATACAGGTAACGATAAGGGATGATAGGGTCCGCAACAAGCCCCATAAGAATTCAGGGATTCTGTTCCTCGGAGAAGAGAAGGAAAAGATGAAAATTTTTTAGTCTTCCGTAGTGGGTGTGTTACAAATTGGTATCAAAGCATGGTTCCAACACTTGGCCTGCTTGGGCTCATGAACGGGTTGCACAAAGATGCCATTCGAAGCACTCTTAGTAGGAGTAACCCTCTACCTTAACCCTCTTAATCAAAAGTCAAAGTTAAGAATGAAAAACCCCTATTGTGTGTATGCATGTGAAAAATATGAATTATGTACTGGTTATAAATGAATATAAATATTGACTAAGAACGAACATTTTTCCTTTGCACACAAGCGGAAGATCAACCGTGGGAAATTTTAGATGTATAGAATGGTGACTCACCATGAAGTGGGGGAGGGCTCCCACAATAGAGATGAAGAGTCCGACGAAAGGAGGGTGGTAGGTACCCCTCCAGATCTAGCTGAGATGGTGAGGAGCCTCATGGTCGAATTATAGAGCTGCAAGGATGACAACGAAAGGATGATAAAAGAGCAAGAGAAGGAAACGAAAATTAATGCATTTTTACTGCATATCTTATCCGACATACAAAGGCAATTGTAGCATGAACCTGAGACACATAAACATGCTCATGTCAGTGGCCACACTGAGATGAGTACCTCGAAAAAGATCCATCCCAGAGGTAAAGGAAAAGTGGCGGACGATTCCTCTGGGAAGGAAGCTGGTGGTTCAGAGGGCTCTCTAGCAGCAGAACTAGTTCTTATTCCTGAAGAAGACAGAAGAAGTGAAAGCTTTCCAAGGGTCATAAATTCGAAGAATTCAGGAAGGCCAAACCACCCTCCTTCGATGGTGAAATAAAGAAGGGAGAGGAAGCAGAGGCATGGCTGCTTGGACTAAAGAAGTATTTCAGAGTCCATGACTTCTCAGAAAATTTGAAGGTCCGAGTGGCCACCTTCAACTTGAACGAAAAGGATTCCATTTGGTGGGAAGACCTTAAGAATGTGAAAGGGGTTTGCAAAGAGGACCTGTCTTGGGAACGGTTTGAGAAATACTTCCGGAAGAAGTATTTGTCGGAAAAATATTTTGACGAAAAGACTAAAGAATTCTATGAACTCAAACTGGGGAAACTCACTATAGAGGAATATGTCAGCAGATTCCTCGAGTTGCGGAGGTATGTACCTTATATAAAAGAAGAAAAGGCAAAGGTGCAATGTTTCATCAGTGGACTACCTAAGGACTATCAGAATAGAATTGAATTTGATGAGCCAAAGACCCTAGAAGGCATTATCCGAAAGGAAATATATTGTCATGAACAGTTTGGACATCAGACATAACCTCGCAAAGGATGGAAACCGAAGAATAGTTCAGGATTTTAGAGAAAGGGGATTAAATCCCCAAGATTTAAGAACTATAAGAAGAACTCAAGGATGATCTTCCAAGCCTAGAGTGTACACCAGCAGAACTTTCCCTCCTTGGGCGGAAGTAAAACTCTTGGATCTATACCAGTGAAGGTTGATAACCCAAAGAGAGAACCTTTGAAATGTTGGGGTTGCGGAGAAGAACATCTACTGAGAGACTGTCCACACCGACAACAGAATAGACAAAGAATTTACAACATCCAAGAAGCTACCACCATCAATGATGTGGCTAGAAGTGTGACGCAAATTCATACAGCCTTGGATAATAACCAAGCCGACCACCAAGCTTCAGTGGTGGAAATAGAAGGTATGGTTTACGACCATCTAGTGTCTATTCTGATTGACCCTGGTTCAAATTTGAGTTATATAGCCCCTAAGACTACTGATAAGTGTAAACTACAACCACATAAACCTACCAAGCCATGGTTGGTATAGTTAGCCACTGGCACCAAAAGAAGGATAGCAGAGGTCATACCAGCCTGCCAATTAATTTTGGGTAAATTCCCCACCCAAGCAGCCCTTAACATATTACCCCTGGGATCCTATGATATGTTGATTGGTATGGACTGACTAGCCGCCCATAAAGCTAGATTGGAATGTTACCATAAAACCTTAGAATGTGTAAGTAAAGAAGGAAAAAGGATAACCCTTCAAGGAATCCAAAAACCTGTCTCGGTGAGACAAATATCATCTCTACAAATGAGAAGGTATTTCCGAAAAAGATATCCCCTATATGTAATATAGGTGTTGAAAACAATTGAAGGCGACAAACCAAGCCTCGAAGACCAACCTACCCTAAGAGAATACAGAGACGTATTTTTGGAAGAGGTATCGTGTCTACCTCTAAGAAGGGACATTGACTTCTCGATAGAACTTGCACTGGGAGCAGTGTCGGTGTCTAGGACACCCTACCAGATGAGCACACCTGAACTAGTTGAACTCAAATTGCGATTGAGAGAAATGATGGATAAGGGATATATCTGGCCTAGCATATCTCCATGGGGAGCACCAGTCCTATTTGTGAAAAAGAAGGACAGTACCCTTAGATTGTGTATAGATTATAGACAACTCAATAAGGTAACCATAAAGAACAAGTACCCCTTTCCCAGGATCAATGACCTATTCGATCAATTGGGGGGTGCGTCTATTTTCTCAAAGATTGACTTAAGGTCGGGATACGATCAAGTCTAAATCAAGGGTGAAGACATCCATAAAATTTCCTTCCAGACGAGGTATGGTCACTATGAGTTTGTGGTAGTGCCATTTGGGTTAACCAATGCCCCTGCCACTTTCATGTCCTTGATGAACAATGTACTCAACAAATTCCTAGACAAATTTGTGTTGGTTTTTATCGACAACATATTAATTTACTCCAAGAATGGAGAAGAGCATGAAGAGCATTTTAGACTTGTGTCGCAAGTTCTAAGAGAACAACAGCTCTATGCCAAATTCAACAAATGTGAATTCTTCCAGAATCAAATACATTACTTAGGCCATGCCCTATCTGAAGAAGGAGTAGTAGTAGACCTTGACAAAATCAGGTCTATCATGGAATGGCCTACCCCAAAGGACGTTTCAAATATCAGATCCTTTATGGGATTAGCAAGATACTATAGGAGATTTATAAAAGGATTCTCCAAGATTGGTTGTCCAATCACCGCCCTGCAGAAGAAGGGGACAAAGTTCACATGGACACAAAAATGTGAAGAAAGATTTCAGCACCTGAAACATCTACTGACCCATGCATCTGTGTTGAAGATCGTCGATCCTGAAGCTGACTTCCTCGTGTGCACAGATGCCTGTAAGGAAGGGCTCGGAGGAGTCCTTATGCAAGGAGGAAGTGTGGTCTGCTATGAATCCTGAAAATTGAATGAGCACGAAGTCAACTATGTAACCCATGATCTAGAGCTGGCTGCCATAGTGCACGCCGTGAAAATGTGGAGGCATTACCTCCTGGGAAGAAAATTTGTACTTATGACAGACCACTATGGATTGCAATATTTGTTTGACCAACCAAAGATCAATGCCAGACAAGCTAGGTGGATGGCCCTCCTCAACGAGTTTGATTTTGAAATCACACATATTAAGGGAAAGAAAAATAGGGTGGCCGATGCCCTTAGCAGAAGCATGAAAACAATTCACCTGGCCACGGTGAGCACCTGCGAGATGGATGTCAAGGAAAGAGTCAGAAATGCACAAGAGACAGACACATTCTTCCAGACCGTGACCTTGTACCTGCAGAAAGAACCCACAGGGATAAAGTATGGAGGCTACCAGATGATGGAAGGAGGTCTGCTCACTTACCAAAGCAGATTGTATGTCCCAGATTGTGACGACTTGAAGAGGTTCATACTGGATGAACTACATAAAAGACCCTATTCTGGTCATCCAGGATACTAGAAAATGATCATGGCCACTAGGAAACAATTGTACTAGCCTGGGTTGAAGAAAGACATAGCCGAGTACCTAGCCAAATGCATAGAATTCCAAGAGGTAAAAGCAGAACACCAACACCCAGTAGGATTATTACAACCTCTACCAATCCCAGAATCGAAATGGGAAACCATCTTCGTGGATTTCATCACCAGATTACCAACCTCGCCCAAACAGAATGACGCCATCATGGTAGTGGTGGATAAATTGAGCAAGTCCGCTCATTTTATCCCCGTCAAGTCAACTTGTAAGGCAATAGACATTGCCAACATATTCATGAAGAAGATATTTAAACTGCATGGTATGCTGAAAGAGAATGTGTTTTACAAAGACACGAAATTTACTTCCAACTTTTGGAAATCACTGATGGCTGGTTTGGAGAACAATTTACTATTTAGCACATCCTATCACCCTCAAACCGATGGACAGACGAAAAGAGTGAACCAAATACTAGAAGACATGCTAAGAATGCATGTAATGCATCAACCCAAGAAATGGGAAGACTACCTGCCATTGGTGGAGTTCGCCTACAACAACAGCTACCAAGAATCCTTAAAGATGAGTCCCTTCGAAGTCCTCTATGGTAGGCCGTGCAACACTCCTGTCAGTTGGAGTAATCCTGTAAACATAATTTATTTTATACTTGACATGTTGAAAGAAATGGAACAACAAGTGACTCAGATAAAAAAAAGCCTGAAGGTCGCTCAGAATCGACAGAAAAGTTACACCGACCAAAAGAGAACTCCAAGAGAGTTTAAGACAGGAGACCATGTATATCTCAGAGTTAGGCCCAGGAAGAGTTCCCTGGAAATGGGAGCTTGTGCCAAGTTGGCACCTCAGTATTGTGGACCCTTTGAGGTTCTAGATAGAGTGGGACCTATAGCCTATAGGCTAGCACTTCCTTCCACAGTAAAAGCACATAATTTTTTCCATGTTTCATTATTGAAGAAATATGTACATGATTCTAATCATATAATTGACTAGTCTATGATCCAGGTGGAACCGGAGAAAGAATTCCTACCGGAACCTCAATGCATACTGGACAGAAAGGAAACCCCGCTCCTCAACCGAACCATTTCATAGGTCAAGGTGCAATGGAGACATTTTGGCCCAGATGAGGCTACATGGGAAATGGAGGATGTTATGAAACAAGCATATCCGATTTTGTTTACCTCTGTACATACATGCCATATTGATAGATAGAACATCAAGGAAGATGTTCCTTTAAGGGGGAGGGAGTTGTAACACCATGTTTCCCCCAGTCTATAAAAATAACTATACTGAACAAGAACTATGGCAGACTCAAAGATGTGAATGTGTGATTTTGAATGGACCTTAGTATAAAAGGTTGACGAATGTAAATAATGTTATGAATATATGTTGTAGGACTGTTGGGAGGGGGATGTGTGGAAAAGAGACCACGATGGCTGATGAAAGGTGGTGGAAGGCACCTGGAATGGTGGCATTAACTTCCACCGAAACCAATACCGTATTTGGTCTTGTTTGGCCTGAAGATCAAGAGTGGTTCGCTAGCCCCGAAATGAATTACTCACCAGGTTGGTAGGTGAAGAGGATCATCATGAGTTAATGAGGGATGGGGGTGAACCACCCATATGTGGAAGCCTCAGACCTGACCACCGCAGGGAATTTCATGCCACACGCAACCTCGCAGGAAAAGAAAAGGCAGGAAAGAGGTGTGGAAGAGGGGGTAGTCACGACAGAGATCGCAAGAGGGGAGAAACCAGAAGGACTCTAGAAAAATATACAGAGTGATTGATAAGCATAGAAGAAGGAGAGTAACCTTCGTTCTCGACTTCTAACGAACAAAGACTCAGTCTCACAACATTGTGGTCAAAGCTCGGGGGTGGCTAGTAGTAAATCCATTCAAAATCACTGAGCCTACGGTTGGGTGGAAACGAGCACCCCTCTTAGCAGTTGCATCAAACCTAGTGTTTTTCTGATAAGTGTTATATCTTGTATCTTGAAATTAATATTTTGACATGTATGCTCATGGTTTGTGCAATTATGAATGGTTTCAGTATAAGACTGTTTGTAGGGTGTTTTGATCAGAAATAGTAGTTGTATGCTTATATCGGAAAGACCACCTCTGGCTTACGTAAAAATATACCTATATATATATATATTTGTAATGATTCATTTTTCAAGGTTGTTCTCGGGAAATTTATTCTCTTATTTGTATCAAGTACTGCCCTGGATAGATCTCCTCATAGGGACACCCTTTTTGAAATTTTATCCAAGGTTCTGTTGGAGGATTGTATGGCGTAAGTCTCAAAACCCTGGACAAGAAAGAATGGTCCTTTTTKACTTTGACATTTCGGTGTTTCAGCATCCGGAATATCCAAGGGAGAGTTCCCTTGTACTTGCAAGTCCTGAAATCCTGACATGGAAAATCCAAAAATGATAGCGTGTAGCTAAATCCCAATATTTCCGTGTTTCGTCATCCAGAATATCCAAGGGCGAGATCTCTTGTACTCGCAAGTCCCGAAATCTCAACTTGCGAAATCCTGAAAAGATAGAGTGTGGAGAAGTTTTTATATTTCGGTATTTCGACACCCGGGGTACCTAAGTGCGGGCCTCATGTATTTGCCAGTCTTGAAAACCTGACCCACAAAATCCTAATGGAGGAAACCCCGAAATAGTGGAGCATGTTTGGATTTTGGTATTTCAGAGTTTTGGCTCCCAAGAAACCCAAGTGCGAGACCTCCTTTTGTCGCATATCCTGAAAACCCAGTTTGCGAATTCCCAAAATTGCTTAGCGCATATAGATTCGGAGTTTCGGTACCTGGAATACCCAAGGGAGAGTTCCCTTTCACTCGCAAGTCTCGAAATCCTGACTTGCGAATTCCCAAAATAGTATAGTGTATTTAGAGTTCGATGTTTCAAAGTTTCGGCTCTCGGGAAACCCAGGTGTGAGACCTCCTGTTCTCGCATATTGCGAAATCCCGATGGATGAGACTCTGAAATGACAATAGTGCAGATGAGTTATGGTGTTTCGGTGTTTCAGCACCCAGGATGCCTAAGGGTAAGATCCCTTGTACTTGCCAGTCGTGAAACCCCGATGTATGAAACCCCAAAAAGGCATAGTATGACTAGAATTTATTGTTTCGGTGTTTCGACACCCGGAATATCTAGAGGCAAGTATCTTGTACTCATCGATCCATAAATTATGACTTGCGAAACCTCGAAATGGCATAGCATGTCTAGAGTTTGGATGTTTCAGAGTTTCGGCACACGGGAAACCCAGGTGCAAAACCCTCCTGTCCTCGCATATCGCGAAATCTCGATAGGCGAAATCCTAAAATGGATTAGCACACATGGTTTTGGTGTTTCGGCATTTCGGTACCCAGGATCTCCAAAGGTCAGTTTTCCTCGTGTTTTCTAGACACAAAATTCCAATGGATGAAACCCCGAAATGAGTTTGGCCGATATAGGGTCATCGGTGTTTCGACGTCCGGGAAACCAAAGGGTAGGAGTCCCTCTCCCTCTTATACTGCGAAAGCCTGGTATTTGAAACCCCGAAAAGTGGAGTGACGGGATTCAATATGAGGCGTTATTAATTATGACAAACTGTTGATTCCCTTCGGGTTTTGGCACCTCAGAAGTCAGGGAACTGAGAATACATGCTTCACGATTTCCTGAATCGCGAAAGTTGGGAGCACCTCTTCGATAAAGCCTATGGTCATCTCTGATGATCATGCAGGTAAGGATAAGGGATGGTAGGGTATGCAACAATCCCCATAGGAATTCGAGGATTCTGTTCCTTGGAGAAGAGAAGGAAAAGCTGAAAAATTTTTAGTCTTCCGTAGTGGGCGTGTTACAATGGATCACCCAGTACCTCAACCTGTAATCAACCTGTACCATAAACAAGTGCATCAACCATGCACCAACCTGTACCAAACAATTTGTAATCAACCTGTACCATAAAAAAGTGCAACCAACCATGTACCAAGTATGTACAAATCATGTGTCAAGTACTCATCAACTATGGCTCATCAATGTGTACCAACATCATCAACTATACACCTCATGTATGTGCCAACTCATCAACTACTTGTCTCAACCATGTACCCAACTTGTACCTCAACCAGAATCCCTCATCAATTTCATCATCCAGATATGATTTGTATCTCTGTAATAGACCTGGTTTATATTATCAGATACCTGCAAACCTTCATTAACTTTAACAACAAGAGACTAGCATTTTCATCAAACGTTTATTTAGTCTCACAAGACTAGTTTTGGATTAGTCAACAACCCTAACTTGAAATAATCATAACTTTGTACCTATAATGAATAATTATATGAAATTGATACACAATGTTCTTTAGTGTGTTTATGCAATTCCTCCAGGTGTCACTACTTGGAACCTCGCAGAAAAGGAGTTATGGAAAAAATGGCACACCTTGCTGAATTCTGGCTTATTCTAGAGAGCGACCTTGTAGAGTGTTCCCCACACGGAATATTTTTTGAATTGATCTCAAACTATTACAAAACATACTATAGACTGTACTCTAACCAACACATTTGGTCTTACTGAATTTGGATCTGTTATGAATAATTTATGATGTTTTTACCCGAAACACTTGTTTTTTACTAGTTTTAGGACTAGCCACAAACCCTATTTTCCATGGAGTGTAACTCCAAAAATACAACGACCCACAAGATGAATTTTTTACCATAGATACTTGGATATGTTTCCTCAATGAAATAGAAATTTCATAGTATGAATCATTATAGAAAAAAATTTATTTTGAAAATGGTGAGATGACCTGGAAAAAAAAAAAAAAAAACCATACCTTAAAAAACATCATCAAAAGAATTTATCCTTTCCTCTTATTTATACTCTCTAGGTAGCTTCCTTAAAAACATCTTCTAGGTCACTTTGCCAACTTTCCTTATTTTAGGGTTAACCCACTTCTAATTTCTCCATTAAATTTATTATTGAATTAATTTATTTTGTATTCACTTTGAATTACAGTACACTCATCAGTTCACTTTATTATTTACCTTTTAAAATCTCTTCAACCACTTTGACTACTTTGACCTTTTGGGGCTTCTAGATGACATATGAGGGTCCTCCAACTTTGTAAGGCCATAACTCTCAAACCGTGTAGATTTATGTGACTTTCCACATACCACCATAAATGGAATGACATTTACTATCCATATAGAATAGTATTACTTCAAAATATATCAAAACTCATACCATTATCCATCAAACAAACTTGGGTCCAATACCCAAACCTGGGTTCTCGAACTTCTCATGGCCATAACTCTCTAACCGTGAGGAGTTATGTGACGTTCCACATACCACTAAAAATGGCATGAAAATAAATATCCATATAGGATAGTTTCACTAACAAATTCATTTTCATTCATCTTCTTATTCCAAAAATAAGCATGGGTTCTCTAAACATACTTCTAGGATAACTCTATCCGCAAAGCGTCTTCTCGTGAGGGCTTTCACCATAAGGGGAACACTTTGGAGTTCATCCATTTCTACTTGTTATCAACCATTAAAATAAAATAACAAGTCATCTTTACATCAAAAAATGTTGGGTCCATTACCCAACCTTTGTTCTATGGGGCTTTCTTCAAGGGTTGACATCAATGAAAACTAACCTTAATCAACAATCTCCCCCTTTGGCATTGATGGAAACACTATGATGCAATACTAAAATCATATCACTCATKCTCCCCCTGGAACCATGCCTCTATCCTCTATATCTGATAAATATTCTCCCCCTGGAACCATGACTCTATCCTCTACCTCTATCCTCTGCATCTTATAAATCTCTCGCCCTTTGTCATCAATAGAAAAGGTATATTTCCATCTGGGGTTGATCCCCCTGACTAAACTGTCCTCTTATGGTGCTTCCTCGTGTAAATCTAAGACATATAATATAAGAATTCAAAAAGAATTCATTTTGGAATAGAAATAACTCCAAGTCTCTGGTAAAGATATTCAAAGGATTCCCATGGAAGTGGTTTTGTGAAGATGTTTGCCACTTGTTCTTTGGTGCCCACATACTCAACTTTGATGTTCTTTTCTGCAACTTGCTCCCGTAGAAAGTGATACTTTATTGGAATGTGCTTCGTGTTAGAGTGCATCACCGGGTTCTTCGAGATACTGATGGTGCTTGTATTATCAAAATAGATTGGAATGGGCTCATCATACTCAACTTGTATATCTATCCGAGATTGTTTCATCCAAAGAACCTAGGTACAACATGATGTTGTTGCAATATACTCTACCTTGACTATAGATAAAGATACTGATGATTGTTTCTTACTTAGCCATGATACTAAACACTCACCCAAGTAGAACGTTGATCTACTGGTGCTTCGTCGGTCATCAATACAACTTGCCCAATCTGCATCTATGTAGACAATAAGTGATAGATCCTTTCCTTTTGGATACCATAATCCAAACTCTTTTGTTCCTTTGAGATATATGAAAATCCTCTTCACTGCTAACACATGTAACTCCTTTGGTGCTACTTGAAATTGTGAAACCTGTCCAACTGCCTGCATTAGATCCGGTCTGGATGCTATCACATATAGTAGGATACCAATCATTGAACAGTATTGCCTCTGATCTATAGACTTCGAATCATCATATTTTCTCAACTTGCAACTGGTTTGCATGGGAGTGATAATTGGTTTGCAATCTTCCATTCCGAACCTCTTTAGCATTTCTATGATATACTTGGTTTGAGAAATAAAGATTCCTTGGTTTCTTTGACGTATTTGAAGTCCCAAAAAGAAGGATAGTTCTTCAAGTAATGAAATTTCAAATTCATTTTGCATATCTTTTGCAAATTTACGGCTTAACCTATATAGCATCATCACTACCGAAAATAATATCATCAACATAAACTTCAATTAATAAAATATTACCTTCACTTACCTTGATGTAGAGGTTGTTGTCTTCACTTCCTTTTCTGAATCCTACCTACTGCAAATACTTATCTAGTCTAGAGTACCATGCTCTAGGAGTTTGTTTTAGACCATACAAGGCCTTCTTTAACTTACACACATAATCTGCATTCTCTGACAGCTTAAATCCTTCTAGTTGTTCAATGTAGACTTCTTCTTCAAGTTCCCCATTCAAAAAAGCTGATTTTACGTCCATCTGATATACTTTAACATTTTTAGAGCATGCATAGGCTAAAAGAAACCAGATTGCTTCCATTCTGGCAACTGGGGAAAATATCTCATCAAAGTCGATTCCTTTAAACTGTGCATATCCTTTACATACCAATATAGCTTTGTTCCTTGGAACTTGTCATTATTCATTTAATTTATTCCTGAAAACCCATTTTGTGTCGATCAAATTCTTATTCTTTGGTCTTGGAACCAGTTCCCAAGTGTCATTTTTCTCTATTTGATCCAATTCTTCATTCATGGCCTTATTCCAAAATTCATCCTTGTTATCTTCTTCAAAATGTTTGGTTCAATTGTAGATAAGAGTGGTAGGTGTGTTTGTTCTGGTGAACGGATTTGTCTTCTAGTCTCAACTCCTTCATCTTTGGTTCCAATAATATGATATGAAGGATGATTCTTCTATACTCATTTGCTAGGTGTAATGATCCCAAGCCAAATTATTTCTTGGAATCACTAACTACTACTAATTTATTGAGTTATTAAGTGCATACAAGATTCATCAACACATGGAGATCACAATATATTCAAGATGTAGAAGCACAAGCAAAGATCTGACCTTTTTATTATGGGCAATGTAAGATCAATACAATAGATGGACGATCTGGCATAAACCTCAGATGGTCGTACAAGCAATAGATATGAGCTGCTACAAAATGCTCCCGACAATAAAAAATAAGCCTCCAAAGGCTGGATATACAATGAATACTAAATCAAGCAGATATGAGCCGTACTAATGCTCAACCTCCAAGCTGGAAAGTGCCACGTCCTGCTAGAATGCTGAAGCCCTGAATAATTTTTCCCTGCTACCAAAAGTGTCCAATCATCCCGAGAAATATTCCAAATGATAGATCGGGCAACTGTAAGGAAAATCCAGATGTCCAAATTCCCAAATCCACTCTCAAACCCAATAGATCTAAATTCTCCACTGAATGGTGTGCCCCACTGGATGACTGAAACCCTAGCTGGTTCGGCCCTGATGAAGGAGGCCTCCAATTTCTATGAAACTCTCCAAGAATATAGATCGGGCTATGAGAATCCCGTGGGAGAAGTTTCGGGCTCAGATCTCAAGAATATCTCCCTAGATATGAGTTTTACTGAATCACAGGATGTCCCCTATGGCTCCATGATGTCCCAATCTGCAGACAAATATAGAATGATGATAACCCTCCAGAAAATCCCTCAAACTGATGGTCCCGCCCCTGCAAACAAAACCCAACTGTCGAAATGGCCCCAGGCCCTCAGGATAAGATGGATCGAACCTCCCTCAATAAGTTGGCCCTGAGACTAGAATGGTGTGGAGGAGTCTTTCATCCCCGAGACCAAGCTGTGGAACAAGGTGAGTGGATATTTCACCACTGAGTTGCTCACAAGGGTTTGTACAACAAAACCCCCAAACTGAATGCTCAAGAGCAATAGAAAATTCTAATACAAAACCAAAATGAATAATAGGTGTGATCCAGGTGGATATTGGTGGCCACCCACATTTTCCGACTAGCTCAAAACAGTTTTTTGGCAATTTTGGCAATTTACTATTTTTAGCAGGTTTTAACTTCCGGGGCCATTTTGAGGGCCTAAATGAAGGTTTTTTGAGATCAAAGTTCTCAATGATATTCGAAGGCATTATTGAGCCCCCAAAATTAATCTCCTCAACGATACCTTTCCAACGAGCTATCACACGCCTAAAATGGAGATCGTATGCAAAAGTTACGACCCCGGGAAGTTGATGTAGCAACTTACCCAAATGGGGCCCACATGAATTTTGGCACTTAATCTCCTAGGGTTAGGTTTTTGGATGTATATGACTTTTGGCATTCTCTTCTATTGTAAAAAGGCCTCTAGAGCCTCATTGTAATCATCTTCTCACGGATGTGAGTAGCAGCCACATCTCTTCTCAGAGATAAGATACCAGTGCCCTAGCTAGTTTATTTCCATTCTGTCTGTAAGCATATTTCAGTCATTTGTTGTTAATGAAATGAAGTCTTATTTCCATTGCATCTCTGCGTTTATGTGTATTTCTGTATTTCATTGTGTTCCTACATAAATATAGATCAGTGGTATTAGAGCGGTCTGCTCATTCTCGATCCATCTTTGCATGTCCCCAACGAGATTGGGGTATAAGGAGTTGGGGCTCGATCTGGTTGAACCTTTGCAAGATCAGCCTCGCAAACCCCAACGACCACCCATGTGGGAGGAAAAGAAAGATGAGGGAGCAGGAGATCCTATCAAAATTTTGCTCGAGGAGGCCCTCGAGAAACAAAGGAACGCAATGATGGACAACTTTACCCAGATTCCTCAACGGATTTCGACTGGCGATGCATCGACATCTAGAAGCCACTCTGGAGGTGCCACTCCTTTTAAGGTACAATTAAAATTTGACATTCCCATATTTGACGGCCAAATAGATGCAGATGCCGTAGATATATGGTTGAATCTGTTAGAAGGATATTTCTCGGTTCATGACTTTTCCGATCGAGAAAAGATTATTTTCGCACTCCTCAAAGCCGCCCCCCATGTCAAGGACTATTGGGAAACCTACTCGGAGCAAGAGGGCGAGGGAGAACCCTCTTTGTTCTCGGCTGCACCCACTTGGAATTCTTTCCGAGACACCATCAAGGAACAATCCCATGGGGAGCTATGAGGACAAATACATACAATGGACTACGTTGCGACAGCAAAGGGACCAAGATGTGCATGAGATGATGAATCTGTTTCATACCCTACACACAAAGTTGGGTATCGAAGATTCAGAGAAACATTTGGTGTTAAAGTACCGCAGTTGTCTACACAGATACATTCAAGAGGAAATGGAGTTCCTCGAAATCTCCTCACGTGGTGTGGCATACCGATATGCTGCCAAGATTGAGCAGAAGTTCAAACAGAAGAAGCGAGACTTTGGGTCTGCAAATTAGAAGCACGGGAAAGGTACTCCCAAACCACAAAACAAAGGACCAATCCAAGGCAGGGTAGCCCAGGACAACCCGCCAAAGCCACAAGCAAAGAAAAACACCACGAAGCCAAAAAGGGACACGGGGAAGTGGTGTGAGTTCCATAAGAGCTCCACCCACAACACAAGTGAGTGTCGGGCCAAGTAGTCACTGGTAGCCGAGTTGAAGGCTTCTGAATCAGATGCATGCTCCGACTCTGAATCAAAACCTGACAAGGGGAATGATAGGGGGAAGTAGATTATTGATGTGGAGCCCAATGCCACCATTGCCACCACAAAGATCCAGAAGGAGGAACCAGAAGATCTAGAGGAGGCAGAGCGTCTCTTCNGCCAAAAAGGGACACGGGGAAGTGGTGTGAGTTCCATAAGAGCTCCACCCACAACACAAGTGAGTGTCGGGCCAAGTAGTCACTGGTAGCCAAGTTGAAGGCTTCTGAATCAGATGCATGCTCCGACTCTGAATCAAAACCTGACAAGGGGAATGATAGGGGGAAGTAGATTATTGATGTGGAGCCCAATGCCACCATTGCCACCACAAAGATCCAGAAGGAGGAACCAGAAGATCTAGAGGAGGCAGAGCGTCTCTTCCATTCCAAGATGTGGGTAAAGGGTTCCCCATTGCAGTTCATTGTCGACAGCGGGAGCCAGAAGAACCTCATCTCAGTAGAGTTCATGAAGCAGTTGGGCTTGCTGACCATAGCACACCCACAACCATACACCATCTAGTGGTTGCACCAAGGACAGGACCTCCGCATCAGTCAACAATGTCACCTTCCCTACAACATCAAGCCCTTCATGAATGAGGTATTATGTGACATTGCTCCTCTTGATGTTTCTGATGTATTATTAGGCCAACCATACTTGTGGAAGCAACATGTTGTGTATGAGTCTAGGCCTCGTGATGTTATTATCACTTTGGGCAATAAGCTGTACAGGATACCGAAGATAGCACCGCCTACCACCATCTCTTTGGTTACTGCAAAACAATGCAGTAAGCTCATTTCCCAAACCAGGAAATTTGTTTTCCTGACGATCCGCCCTCAGGGAAAGTGAAAGACTGTGGCCATGACCTCCATACAAGGCCCCACTACATGAAAACAACAGATGGATAAGATCGTGGAGGAGTACGAGGAAATCTTCACCTGCCCCACAGGGGTGCCTCTACATTGCCAGGTCAAGCACCCCATCGATCTGACCCCAGATGCACCACTGCCCAATGGACCCATCTACCGACGCTATGTCCTGGAGAATGATGAAATCAAGAGGCAGATTCAGGAGCTGTTGTAGAAAGGTCACATCCGGATGAGTTCATCGCCCTGTGGGAGCCTAATCGTATTGGTACAGAAGAAGGATGGGACTTGGAGACTCTGCATTGACTATCGAGCACTGAACAAGATCATTGTTCGGAATAGGTACCCGATCCCACGGATTGATGACCTTCTGGACCAACTCAAGGGGGAAAAATATTTTAGCAAGATCGACTTGAAGTCTGGGTATAACCAGGTACCAATCAAACCTTCTGATGTGTGGAAGACTACATTCAAATACAAGGAGGGCCTTTTCGAATGGTTGGTCATGCCTTTCGGGTTGACGAATGCCCCTACAACTTTCATGAGGCTAATGGAAGACATCCTGCAGCCATTCACCAACTCATTTGTAGTGGTGTACTTGGATGACATTCTGATCTTCAACCAGACTTGGGAAGAGCACCTCCACCATATCCGATAGGTCCTCCAAACACGGCGGCAACAAAAGTTGTGTGCCAATTTGGAGAAATGCACTTTTGGCATAACCCAGGTTCAGTATTTGGGATACATTATTGATGAGCGGGGGGTGCATGTGGATCCAACAAAGATCCAAGTCATTTGGGATTGGCCAGCCCCAACCACCCTAATAGAGCTTCGTATATTTTTAGGTCTTACCAATTTCTACCACAGGTTTGTGTTGGGATTCTCTCATATCACTTGGCCCTTGAGTCAAGTCACCAAGGGAGGAGCTAAAGCAAAATTCTTTTGGTCTAAATCTCAATAGAAGGCATCCAGGGAGTTGAAACATCGCCTCTACTATGCACCAGTGCTCACACTACCAGACTTGAAATAACCATTTGAGATCAAGACATATGCCTCTAAATATGCTATTGGGGAAGTCCTTACTCAACATGGGCATCCAGTGGCATATCACAGTGAGACACTTTCCGACATAGTCTGGAAGTATCCCACTTATGAAAAAGAAATGTATTCCATTGTGCAGGCTTGTCGGCAATGGAAGCATTACATTTTGGGAAAGGAAACGGTCATCCACACAGACCACCAGCCCCTGCAGTTCATACATACACAAGGGAAGTTGCAGAATGATCACCATCAAAAGTGGTCCACATACCTGCAACAGTTTCATGTGAACATTAAGTACAAAAAAGGTAGCACCAATAATGTTGTAGACTGCCTCAGTCGACCACCCATCGTGGCGCTAACCATTGTGCTCAACTCTTGTGGGCACGAGACTTCCGATTGGCCGCTTCTCTACACAAGTGATCCAGAATTCGGCTACACATACAATACACTCTTGGAGGGTAAACAAGTTCTAAATTTTCACCTCCAGGATGCCCTGCTTTTTCACTTGGGACACCTTTGTGTTCCTTCAAGCGAGCATGCCAAGATGATTTGGGAGGCACACTACAGTCAATTCGCTGGGAATTTCGGGGTCGAGAAAACCGTGGCAGTACTACAAAAGTATTTCTATTGGTCGAACCTTCGACAAAATGTTGAGAAGTACATCAAGTCCTGCACTGCTTACACCATTTCCAAATCGACCATCAAGAAGCAAGGCCTCTATACTCCGCTTCCTACCCCCAGTCGACCTTGGGAATCCATCTCTATGGATTACATGTCGGGCCTTCCTTCTACTAAGCATGGCAATGACTGTGTTTTTGTGGTCGTCGACCGATTCTCGAAGATGTCCATTATGATGGCCTGCAAGAAGAA
>JASDQU010100112.1:143504-156087 GCA_032191745.1 Picea mariana
ATCTCCTAGATCAAATCTATCAATGAGCCTCTGAGTGAATTCTATATAGGATACAATCTGGTTGTGGCCAAGTGTGGTGAGCCCATGGTACCACCAGTCATGGGCCTTTCCATCCATGTAAATAGTGGAAAACTTGATGGCCTCCATCTCTCTCATGGGGTTAAGCTGCAGGTAAGTATCCCACTTCTGCACCCATGCTTGTGCTGTCATCTTAGTCGTACCATCAAAGTATGGAATCTCTATCTTCCCTTCCCTTTGCTCAAACTCAAAGCTGCCCCTGTGGTTCATCCTAGGCTGGTTTCTGAACCTGAGTTGAAAATACTAGTCTAGGGAAATCTGTCTTTGAACTTTCATAACCAAGCTATAGTATTCCTGGGTACTCCTGGCTAATTGTTCCACAAAATCTTCAACCTGTTCATGCTGCCCTTGCTCATGTGTGAATGTGGGCATGCATGGTCTGGGGTTAGCTCTGCTACCTGAGTGTTGGCCTAGCGGTTCATCCATGAACACTGGAACGTATGGCTTATGATTGGTCCTGCTACCCATTTTCCCATGGAACGTGCCACCTTTAAGACTTCCTTCGGATCCCGGTGCTTTCTCCGAGTTATATCTGACTTCCTCATGGGTTCCACCAGAACCTCCAGCCTCCTTATTCCCATACGTATCAAGATCTTTGCCTCGATGGGTTACTTGCATCAGAAGGTCAGTTATCCTAGTTTGGTTCTCGTTCATTTTCTGTATATTCTCATCAACTTTCTTCAAGGTTTTCGAGATTTCGACCTATCCCCTTCTGTTGGTTTCTTGATACTCATCCAACTGTCGGACCAATGTGCTTTCTGTGCGGTTCATGTTTTGCTGGAACTTATGAAATTCAACTACTAAGAGAGCCAAGCCCTGAGGCTCATGGTCGTCTCCTAACCCTTCCATTTATGCCTTTGTTTCACTGTTGTTTTTCTTCCTCAGACCCATAACAATTCCCCTGTACATCTCCATGCACCGATCTCTCCACAGGTTTGGAGGATCGAGGCTCTGATACCATTGTAATGATCCCAAGCCAAATTATTTCTTGGAATCACTAACTACTACTAATTTATTGAGTTATTAAGTGCATACAAGATTCATCAACACATGGAGATCACAATATATTCAAGATGTAGAAGCACAAGCAAAGATTTGACCTTTTTATTATGGGCAATGTAAGATCAATACAATAGATGGTCGATCTGGCATAAACCTCAGATGGTCGTACAAGCAATAGATATGAGCTGCCACAAAATGCTCCCGACAATACAAAATAAGCCTCCAAAGGCTGGATATACAATGAAGACTAAATCAAGCAGATTTGAGCCGTACTAATGCTCAACCTCCAAGATGGAAAGTGCCATGTCCTGCTAGAATGCTGAAGCCCTGAATAATTTTTCCCTGCTGCCAAAAGTGTCCAATCAACCCGAAAAATATGCCAAATGATAGATTGAGAAACTGTAAGGAAAACCCAGATGTCCAAATTCCCAAATCCACTCTCAAACCCCATAGATCTGAATTCTCCACTGAATGGTGTGCCCCACTGGATGACTGAAAACCTAGCTGGTTCGGCCCTGATGAAGGAGGCCTCCAATTTCTCTAAAACTCTCCAAGAATATAGATCGGGCTATGAGAATCCTGTGGGAGAAGTTTCGGGCTCAGATCTCAAGCAGATCTCCCTAGATATGAGTTTTACTGAATCACAGGACGTCCCCTATGGCTCCACGATGTCCCAATCTGTAGACAAATATAGAATGATGATAACCCTCCATAAAATCCCTCAAACTAATGGTCCTGACCCTGCAAGAAAAACCCAACTATCGGAATGGCCCCAGGCCCTTAGGATAAGCTGGATCAAACATCCCTTAATAAGCTGGCCCTGAGACTAGAATGGTGTGGAGGAGTCTTTCATCGCTGAGACCAAGCTGTGGAACAAGGTGAGTGGATATTTCACCATTGAGTTTCTCACAAGGGTTTGTACAGCAAAACCCCCAAACTAAATGCTCAAGAGCAATAGCAAATGCTAATCCAAAACTAGAATGAATAATAGGTGCACCCTAGCCTCTTACTTATACTTTTCCTTCTAATTCTTTGTTGAGTTAGGTTAACTCCCAGGGCTAATCTTCTATTCTTCTGTTGAGTTATCTTTTACTCCTTTATCCTTTTCCTTTCTTAAGTCAACTTAAAAATATAACTTTTAACTTCTTTAATTTTTCCCCCTCAGTGTGAGACTATGACCTAGTGGGGGTGCCCAGGCCACTGAGTCTCCTCATCACCTCTCTAAGAGGTGGGGGACATTACACTAGGTGTCTTTGGAGATACTTGTTAAAATTTATTTTCTACTTCTATCGGATCCTCTTCATCTTGCTTTTCTACTTCATCTTCTACTTCTTCTTCTTCGAAAAGTTGTTCCATTGATTTGTTTTCTTTTTCCTTTGATTCTGGTCTGCCTGTTTCATCAATTGTTACATGGACGCTTTCCACAACTTTGTTCAATCTTATATTGTAACACTTGTATGATTTCCTTGTACTTGAGTAACCAACAAGTACTCCTTTGTCCACACAAGAGTCAAACTTTCCCATTCTTCCATCTTCTCTTTTGATGTAGCATTTTCTTCCCAGAACTCTGAAGTGCTTCACATTTGTTGGTCTTCCTTTCCATAGCTCGTAGGGAGTTTTATCACTTTTGTTTCTGAGAATTACATTGTTTTGAATGTGAACTTTTGTATGCACTTGTTGTGTCCAAAATATATCTGTCAATTTGGAATCCATTATAATTGTTCGAGCCATTTCCTATACTGTCATATTCTTTCTTTTAGAAACTCCATTCTATTGAGGTGTCCTAGCAACGAAGAATTGTCTTTTTATTCCATGACTGTTGTAGTAATCCATAAATTCCTTTGAAGTGAACTCTCCTACATTATCAGATATGAAGCATTTGATTCTTGAATCCATCTCATTTTCAACAATTTCCTTGTAGATCTTGAAGTTTTCAAAATCTTCTAACTTGTTCTTGAAAAAGTAATCTATATTCATTCGTGTATAACCATCAACTAATAAAATATAATATCTTTCACCTTTTAATCCCTTTGTTTTAGTTGGTCCAACTAGATCTGTATGAAAAATTTCTAGTGGTCTTGTTATTGAATACTCCTTTGATTTGAACCTATTCTTTGTTTGATTTCCTTGTTGACAATGCTTGCATAAAGTGTTGGTTGGATTCGTAATCTGGGGCATTTCTTTGACTACTTCTCTTTCGCTGACTTTGACAAGGTTATCAAAATTCATGTGACCCATTATTCTGTGCCATAGCCAACTTTCATCTTCCTTTCCTAGACAACACTTTTCATTTCCAATTTCATTTAACACATATATGTTGTTTGAAGTTCTTACAGCTGTACCAACCAATTTCCCTAAACCTTCTCTTCTTATTTCACACTTTTGTGAATCGAAAGTAACTTTATGACCTTGGTCACACATTTGACTCACACTTAGAAGATTATGTTTCATATCTTCTACCAGTAGAACATTTTGTACCTTTTTATTCTTGTTCTCAATTCAGAATGTGCCTTCTCCAATGATTTTGGATGAATTATAATTTCTAAAGGAGACTGATCCATTTCTTTCCTTTCGTAATGTAAGAAATCTGTCTCTATCACCTATCATGCGTTTTGAATACCCACTGTCAACATACCAACCATGTTTCTTCTACTTAGTTTGTAGAGCGATTATGCATTCTTCATTGCTATACTAATCTTTCTTTCTTATCCATGTCGTTTTCTGAGGTTCTTGTACGTGATTGTTTTTATTCTATTGAGGTTCTTTAGGAGGGACTGTTATTCTGCAATTTTTGGCCACGTGTCCAAAATTGTTACATTTGTAACATTCCACTTCAATTCTCAAAGATTCAAACCTGTTGTAACTTCTTCTTTGTGTTTCACTAGGTCTTCTTGAGTAACCCCTTTGTGTATGACTCTCAACTTTTTTATTCTTCATGTTGTTAGCTCTGCAATTCACAGCTTTATGTCCAAAATTATTACATGCATAACATAAACCAAAAAATATAGTTTGATACCTGGGAGTTGAAGATCTTCTAAAAGAAAGTGCTCTTATGAATCATTCTTCTTCTTGAAGCCTATCTATCTATTGTTGATTCTGAAATTTGAATCTTCTCGATGGAGGAGTGTCCCTTTAATTTTCCTTGTACATCTTCCTATCCCCTTTGATTGTTTCTGCATAGCTTTTTGGATTTTTTTCTTTCTATGTTGTTTTGGAGCTTGATCCCTTTTCTATCTGATTGTATCCAAGTTCAGACTTGTGAAGATGAGATTTTTGATTGCAGATAATGTCATCCAGAACTTTTGAGCTATTCTGCATATTTTTCTTTTGACTATCCTTTCTTAGTGTGACAATCTCTACTTCCAAGTTTCCAATGATCTTGTCCTTTTCTTCTAGTTGTTCTTTGAGTGCTTCTTCTATTTGAATCTTCAATCTCATGATCATTTTTTCTAGTTCTTGAGTGTCCTTTTTCTTGTCTAGTTATTCTTGTAGTTTCTTGTTTTTCTTCTTTTCTCTTCTGATAACTTCTATGTCACACATTAATTCTTCTTGATAGTCAACTTCTGCCTCTTCAATTTCATCTTTTACTTGTTCATATCCTTCTTCGGCTTCCTAATATTCTTCTTCGGAGTCTTCTTTGTCAGAATCATTTAATGCCATGAATAGAATTCTTCATGTCTCACTGCCACTGATTTCATCTTCATATGATGATGAGATGTCTTCTTTGATGCATAATCTTTTCTTGAAATCTTTTTTTGTAGTTATTTTTACTTTATATGTGTGTTTTCCTTTTGAGTAACCTTCATCATTTCTCTTTTTCTTATGAGGACATTTGTTATCAAAATGACCAATAACATCACAATTAAAACAAATTATACCTACCATTGGTTCCCTTGTTCAGTCTTTTGACGAAGTTGGCCACTTCTTAATCATATTCTGAGACCTTGTTGTTGCTACTACATTTGTCTTGTTCCTTTTTCTTTTTCTTTGATCTTTTGGATGCTTTGAAGGCTGCTCCTTTTACATCTGGATTTTCCTGTTCAGTTCTCATTTCATATGCTGTGAAGATTCCATGCAGTTCATCCATGCTTATTAAGTTTAGATCCAATCTTTCTTCTAGTGTTGATATCTTAGGGATGAATCTCAAAGGAAGAGATCTTAGTACCTTTTGAACAATTACAGATTCTTCGATTTCTTCTCCCAATCCTATGATTACATTCATTGTTTCGTCAACTCTTAAGAATTAGGCTGCAATATCCTCATCTTCCTTCATTTTTAGTTGTTCAATCTGACCTCTGTAAGTTTGAAGTTTTG
Source organism: Picea mariana (assembly GCA_032191745.1). Lineage (NCBI taxonomy): Eukaryota > Viridiplantae > Streptophyta > Pinopsida > Pinales > Pinaceae > Picea > Picea mariana. The sequence goes on from JASDQU010100112.1 coordinate 148,899, forward strand.
TTGCTTTGACTTTTGTATCTCCTTCATAAATATTTCAAAGATTTTCCCAAATCTCTTTGGCGAATGTACAATGTGCAACTTTGGTGAATATTGTTTCAGTGAGACCATTCAAAAGTGAATTTGTAACTTTAGAATTATTTTGACCAAGTTTCACTTCTTTGTCATTTGTTGGTGGAACTTTTGGTACTGTGTAGCCATCTACAATTGAATGCCAAATTTCAAACCCCTGTGCTTCTATATATGTCTTCATCCTTGTGCCCCAAAAAGAATACCTCTGTCCATAAAAGTGTGGTATTCCATTTTTATATGAATTGGTACTCTCCATGATCTACCTTTCAATGGTTAAACTGATTTATGAAGGAACCTGCTCTGATACCAATTGTTGGATTACTGAGAGGGGGGGTGAATCAATAATATTGTAATTATAATCCTTTTTCTCCAAATAATCCAAGTGTTATATCAATGTAGAATTATTATCCAATAATGAGCAATAAGAAATGAACAATCACACACATACACAGTACACTAGTGTTTTATGTGGAAACCCAAATCGGGATAAAATCATGAAATTCTTTATCTTATATGTCTTGAAGAATTACATTCATTGGAAGCACCAAATTCCTTTGTTTTCCAGCTGCAAATGGAAGGAGGCTAAGGGAATATCCAAATCCCCAATTCTCTAGCTACAACCAGAAGGAGGCTACAACCCCCTATGTTCTCCAGCTACAACCACCTATCCTTGCCTCGTCCAACCGCCCTAAAGTAGAAGTAGAATGATGGAACCATTGTCACACTATCATTGTGATATATACCACTATAAACATGTACCAATAAACCTAAACCATGCATCAACCATGCATCACCCTGTACCTTAACCCATAATCAACTTGTACCATAAAGAAGTGCATCGACAATGCACCAACCTGTACCGAACAATCTGTAATCAACCTGCACCATAAACAAGTGAAACCAACCATGTACCAAGTATGTACCAATTATGTGTCAAGTACTTATCAACTATGACTCATCAATATGTACCAACATCATCAACTATACACCTCATGTATGTGCCAACTCATCAACTACTTGTCTCAACCATGTACCCAACTTGTAACTTAACCAAAACCCCCCATCAATTTAATCATAAAAATATGATTTGTAACTCTATAATATACCTGGTGTATATGATCACATACCTGGAAACTGTCCTTAACTTTAAGAACAAGAGACTATCATTTTCATCAAATGTTTCTTCAGTCTCACAAGACTAGTTTTGGATTAGTCAACAACCCTAACTTGAAATAATCATAACTTTGTACCTGTAATGAAGAAAGATATGAAACTAGGACACAATGTTCTTCAGTGTGTTTTATGAAATTCCTCCAGGTGTTACTACTTGGAACCTCTCAGAAAAGGATTTATGGAAACAATGGCATACCTTGCTGAATTTTGGCTTATTCTAGAGAGTGATCTTGTACAGCGTGCCCCGCATAGAATATTTGTTGAATTGATATGAAACTGTTACAAAACATACTACATATTGTACTCTAACCAACACATTTTTTCTTAGTTAATGTGGATCTGTTATGAATAATTTATGACATTTTTACCTGAAACATTTGTTTTTGACTAGTTTTAGGACTAGCCACAAACTCTATTTTCCACGGACTGTAAATCCAAAAATATAACGACCCACAAGATGAATTTTTTACCACAGATACTTGGATATGTTTCCTCAATGGAATATCAATTTCATGGTCTGAATCATTCTATAAAAAAAGTTATTGCGAAAATGGTGAGATGACCTCAAAAAAAAAAATACCTTAGAAAGCATCATCAAAAGAATTTATCCTTCCTTGAATTACGACTTTCTTTTCTTCACATTACTTAGAAATTCATATTAGATATCCTTTGGTTACCTAAAACACCTATAGGTATTCAATATTCTCAAGTGTGTCTTAAATAAGAGAGCCTTGCCTCTTATTTATACTCTCCAAGTAGCTTCCTTTAAACATCTTCTAGGTCACTTTGCCCACTTTCCTTATTTTAGGGTTAACCCACTTCTAATTTCTCCATTAAATTTATTATTGAATTAATTTATTTTGTATTCAATTTGAATTATAGTACACTTATGACTTCACTTTATTATTTACCTTTTAAAATCTCTTAAACCACTTTAACTAATTTGACCTTTTGGGGCTTCTAGATGACATATGAGGGTCCTCCAACTTCGTAAGGCCATAACTCTCAAACCGTGAGGAGTTATGTGACGTTCCACATACCACCAGAAATGGAATGACATGTACTATCCATATAGAATAGTATTAGCTATAAATATATCAAAAATCATACCATTATTTATCAAACAAACTTGGTCCCATTACCTAAACCTGGGTTCTCCAACTTCTCATGGACATAACTCTCTAACCGTGAGGAGTTATGTGACATTCCACATACCACTAGAAATGGAACGACAGGAAATATTCATCTAGGATAGTTTCACTTAAAAATTCACTGGCGTTCATCTCATTATTCCACAAATAAGAATGGGTTCTCTAACCATACTTCTAAGATAATTCAATCCACAAAGCGTCTTCCCATGAGGGCTTTCACCATAAGGGGACCACTTTGGAGTTCATCCATTTCTACTTATTATCAACCATGAAAAGAAAATAATGAGTCATATTTACATAAAACAATGTTGGGTCCATTACCCAACCTTTGTGCTACGGGGCTTTCTTCAAGGGTTGACATCAATGATAACCAACCTTAATCAACAGAATATTAGTAGCAACTGATCACATTCAATGATCAGTAGAAATGAACTATGAAGAGTAACATGTTGTAGATGTTATATTAAACTTGACTTAGTCAAAGAGTCAAATTCATTACGTAAACAATGGTGGTTTCGAGCACATGGTTTTGGTAGCCCGTGGTTTTAGAGCCCATGGATTGCATGTAATGAAATCCTTTAAAAGGATGGTGATACTACATTGTAATGTTTCAAGAGTTTAATGGTGAAGGCTTAGGTTCAGGCTGCGAGGTTGGTCGACTTCTCTGGGTTTGTCCAAGGGAAATAATAGATCAATTGTTGGCTAGGTTTTCAGGATAAAATATTATTGTTCCTATGTTCTTGGTTATTATTTTGATTTCTCTTGCATTTTTTTTATTTTCCTTTCAACAAAAATGGAATTAACTATATTGAACTATAAATAGTATTGAAAAACTACTAATAAATAGTAAACAATAAACAATAAAACACCTATCCTCTTTAGAGAGGGCCCTTCCTCTATAGAGAAAGGTGTTGGAATAAATTTAGCAACTAAACTTTAACTCATAGCTAAACACTAATTTTACTCAACTCATGAAAATAGGAAAACTGAGAAATAAAGACGAAGTGAATTTATCTATAAACTGGCAAAATTTCTATGAAAATATGTATGTATGTATGTTCATACCTCCCTTAAAGGTGGGGGCAACCTTTTATAGGAAATTAAATCAACAAAATTAAAGTCAATTAACTACAACATGCTTGAGAATCACATATTCTCAAACCATTATAAAACAATGTTTGAAATAATAATTAAAAGATAAATGAAATTGGTTTATTGGAATCTATCCTATAACGTAGGTGACATATTTACCTGAAATACCAATCCAAATAACTGAATGATGTTATCATTCATTGCAAACTAGAATATTCAGTATAAAGTATTGATGATGTTCCATCTTGGCATCCATAGGTTCTATAGAAACTTCATAAACTCATGAAAACATTGCATCTTGCTTATCACGTAGCATACAATTATGTAGAAACTTATTTTAGCAACGGTGGCACATTGATCAACACATGGTAGAAAGAAATCATGGATATGTAACTTATAATATGTAGAAACCATAGTTTGTATATTTGTAGCATATGAGGATGTGGTAAATGGATCTGTAGCAATAGAAATTTGTATCTTGAGACTCAAATTTGCAACTATGACCTACAACATGATATGTAGTATTCTTCAATCTGAGAGTTAGATAAATATTATAAAAATTCCTCTTAATGAATCAACAAAATTTAATGAAGTGTCAATTAATCATAGAAATAATACCTATACAAAAATATGCTAACTTAGGTGAGAAAAGGATCAATGCTGGGCATAGGACTATTTTGAGGAAAGAACTAATTTTGGAGGGAAAGGTCTAATTTTGGAGAAGAACAGTTGGCAGGAAAAGCAACATGTGCAAGGAAAAGAAACATGAAATAGGAGAAGCATGCAAGGCACACAAAAAGTTAAATACCTAACCTGTTAAGAACCAAATATCAATATAGCATAGTAAATCCTCAGAAAAAATATTCAACGCCAATAAAATAACATTACTTATATAATATTCCCCAATTAAGGGGTAGTGAGCCAATATTAGGGCTTAACATGCCCCTCCCCTTGAGACAAGTGTTGTCCGCAATGCTTGAGTAACTCTGGATGCTTTTGTATAAAAGACTCATCTTCCCAAGTGGAATCTTCAGCTGTTAGTTTCCTCCATTTAATGAGATACTCTAAAATGGATCTATTCCTCAGCTGGCGAATTCTTGTGTCAGTGATGGCTTCAGGCTCCAATATGATTTTTCCTTCCTCGTCAAGTTCTGACAATATAGTTTGAACTGAGATCTTGTCACCTATAACCTTCTTTAAGCATGGAACATGGAAAACTGGGTGTACTTATGAAAATGCAAACAACTCCAATTTGTATGCCATAGTACCAATCTTTTGCAACACCTTATCAGGGCCATAGTACTTTGGTGATATTTTTTTATCCTTCTTGTCTTGCTTGAGGGACATCTGTTTGTATGTTTGTAGTCTTAAAAATACCCAATCCCCTACTTCAAAACTTCTTTCACTATGATGTTGATCAGCTTGTTGTTTCATGTGATTTTGTGCCATGGTCAGGTTGTCCTTTAAGATTTGGATAACTTGTTGTTGATTCTCGATGTGATCTTCCACTGATTGAACATTAGATTTTTATTTTAGAGAAGAAGTGATAGAAGGAGGGTGGTATCCATAAAGTGCCATAAATGGTGTCATTTTTGTTGCAGTATGAAAGGAAGTGTTATACCAACATTCTACCAAGGGTAACCATTTGAACCATTGTGTTTGTTTATCAGAGACAAATCAATGAAGGTATCCTTCCAGACATTTGTTCACTATCTTGGTTTGTCCATCAAATTGAGGATGATAGGAAGAGGTATGAGCCAATTGAGTACCCAAACAAGAAAATAATTCTGTCCAAAAATGTCTAGTGAAGATGGGATCTCTGTCACTTACAATAATCTTTGGGCTGCCATGTAGCTTTTGAACTGTCTCCATGAATGCGGTGGCAACTATACTAGCTTTGAAGGGATGAGAGAGTGCACGAAAGTGTGTGTACTTGGTCAGTCTATAAACAATCACCATGATGACACTCTTTCCTTTAGACTTTGGTAACCCTGTGATGAAATCCATGGAAACCTCCTCCCAACGCTAACTTGGGATGGATAATGGTTGTAAAAGACCCGGGGTGTTAATTGTTTCCACCTTATTTTGTTGGAAAACCAAACATTCCGCCACAAACCTTTGAACATCAGTTTTAAGGCCATCCCAAAAAAAATCCTTCTTGACTCTATGGTAGGTTTTCAAAAATCCAGAGTGCCCTCCTACTGGAGAGGTGTGCAATTCCAATAGTACCTTTTGTTTGAGTTGGGAGTTCTTACATAAATATAAGCAATCTTTGTACCATAGTGAATCATTTTTCCATGTAAATGTATCTAATGCACTAGAATCCTGCTACAACCTTTGAATGAGAGCTCACACTTTTTCGTCATTCTTCCATTCATCCCTTGCTTCTATTATCCAATCGAGTTGGATGATCAAGATAGCACAGAGAAAGGCCTCAACATCTTCATCCTTTCTTGAGAGTGCATTTGCCACAACATTTTGATTCCCCTTTTTATAGACAATTTCAAAATCATAACCCAATATCTTGGTTACCCATTTTTGTTGTTCTTCTGAAGATAGTCTTTGTTCCAAGAAGAATTTAAGACTATCATGATCTGTTTTGACCTTGAAGTGCCTACCTATTAGGTAAGGATGCCATTTCTTCAATGCCTATAGTATTTCCATCATTTCTTTCTCATAAATGGGTTTGTGTAAGTCCTTTCCCTTGAGTGGTCGACTTTCAAAAGCCAGGGGCCTTCCTTCTTGCATTAGGATAGCACCAATTCCATTTCTCGAGGCATCACTTTCCACAATAAAGGTTTTTGTGAAGTTTGGAGTGGTCAAGACAGGAGCTTTACACATCACCTCTTTAAGTTGTTCAAAATATTTAGTTGCCTCTGGAGTCCATGAAAATGCATCCTTCTTAGTTAGTGCTGTTAAAGGTGCTGCTATTCTTCCATAGTTTCGAACAAACTTGTGGTAGTAACCTGTCAAACCCAAAAATCCTCTAAGATTCTTTAATGTTTTTGGAATTGGCTAGTCCATCATGGCCTTAATCTTGTTAGGGTCTACATAGATGCCTTCATGAGATACAATATGACCCAAATAATCTACCTCCTTTACTCCAAAGAAACATTTGGATGGTTTGACATATAGTTGTTGCTCCTTTAGTAGTTGTAGCACCTTGTCAACATATCACACATGATCCTCCCAAGACTTGAAAATGGAATTCATCAACCCTTGGAATGTGGAAGGTGCATTTGTAAGGCCAAAAGGCATGACCAAAAATTCATAATGGCCTTCATGAGTTCGAAATGTTGTTTTTGGGATATCTTCTTCCTGCATTCTGATCTGATGATACCATGAACGAAGATCCAACTTTGTGAAATAGATTACTCCATGTAGTTCATCTAACAATTCATCAATGACGGGAATGGGAAACTTATCTTTAATAGTGATCTTGTTGAGCTCTCTATAATCTGGACACATATGCCATGAGCTATCTTTCTTGAATACCATTACCACTGGTGCAAAGTAAGAACTTTGGCTAGGTCTAATAATGACATCCTCTAACATTTCTTCAACCATGCACTCAATTTCACTCTTCTAGGCATAAGGGTATCTGTATGGCCTGATGTTAGAAGGAACACTCCCAGGAATTAGGTGAATTTCATGATCATGATTTCGAGTGGGTGGAAGACCTTTGGGAATATCTTCAAATACTT
>JASDQU010100112.1:157027-251108 GCA_032191745.1 Picea mariana
TTGGAAGTTCTCAATGTGCTCGGTAACTGAACCCTTTTGCTTGAGATTTATCAATTGGCTAAAGAAGGTATTGCTCCTTGTATCCTCATAGTGTGCTATAATTTCTTGTGTGAAAATTGTCCAAGTGACGAGTGATTTGTGAGAACAAATCCATCGATACCATACAAATTGATTAGATTCTAAATATAAAAAAACAATTCATGCCTTTTGTGTATGCGGCACATTATGGAGATCAAAGAATTGCTCCATCTGAAGTATCCATGTGATTGGGTCCTTGCCATCAAAATTCCTCATATCAATCTTAGGAACGTGGTTGGTCTTCAGACCAAAGTTGGAGTTTCTCCATTCTTGATTCACCTTCCTTGTGTCCTCATCATGAATTTCATGGGATGCATTTTCACTTTCAGGTGTCTTCTCTGTTATGAAAATTTTCAATACTTCCATGATCTCCCCTTTTAAACCATCTATCTTAGTATCCAACTTAGCTTCCATTGAATCCATCTTAGTATCCAACTTATCTTCCATTGAATCCATCTTATTTTGTAGTTCATTTATGTCGCTACGCATTTCTTCACCTTCATCAAGAGTCCAAGTAGGATTTTCTGGAGGCTCATTTCGTGTATAAGTTCCCTTTTTGGGTGGCATGTTGGCCAAGTATCACTTTTGAACCTTGATTTTGAGGTGGTTCTACTAGACAATATTTCTTCTATTGTATCTCCCAATTTTCATCTCTTCTGGGTAGGAAACTTTCTTTTATGTATTTCTCTGATATATCTTCTCTGTAATGCCACAGGTCTGATCAAAATTGGATGTGCCAAGTGGGATTTACGGTAACTTCCCCACAACTTGTCGATTTTTTACCTTTTCATGAGATCTCACTTGTATAGTGTGCCCCACACAAAATAATTGATATAAAATTCTAAAACTTGCACCAGAAATACCACAAACTATCCACGATCTAATGAGACCAATCCCATGCAATTTGGATACTCTAGGAAGAAGTTATGATTGTTTTACCTGGAACACCTTCTTGAGACTAGTCAATAGGACTAGTCAGATACCCTATCTTATACAAGGTGTATCTACAAATTTAAGATTACATAGAAGCTAAAAATTTTACCATAGATACCTTACTAATTTATGTAAATATCCTGTAGATTTCAGGGTCTGAAACATTACAAAAACATTTTTATAGAAAAAATTCTGCAATGACTCAGTTCAGGATGATTCCATAACCCTATCTTGTACAGGCTGTATCTCCAAAAGTATAATGCCTCAAGAGTTGAATTTGAAACCCAATGTACCTTGATCCGTCTACTAAATATCTTCCAAGCCCTTCCTTCTGAAAAGTTTTAGAAAAAAAATTATAGTGAAAATGCCAAGGTGTCTCAAATGTAGAATAGAAACCCCAAGACCTTGAGCTCTGATACCATATGTTAAGAACCAAATATCAATATAGCATAGAAAATCCTCAGAAAAAGTACTCAAAGCCTTGAAAAAGAGATAATTCCAGATAATAAGTCTCTTCGAGGGGGAAACCTCCTTTTACCCCACTTAAATGTTCAAGTACAAGATGATTCAAAATGAAAATGTCTCCTTGGTATATATAGGAGACTAGGAGGTATAATTACAACTAATGGCCTAAAGCCGACATAAATAAAATAAAATTACTAATATAATATGCCCCAATTAATGGGTAATGAGCCAATATTAGGTCTTAACATAACCATGTTAGGGTTAGGGTTTTGGTAAATATTGTAATGGCTAGAATCTTATAAAGTAGTATAAATAAGAACCTAGGAGGCCTAGGTCGGGGTTCTAGTCAGCTCGAATATGAGTTAAGTTCGACTATTGTAGTTCATTTTTTGTTTTGATATTTTTTTAAGTTGTTGAGCTGGAGAAGAGTCAAGTAGGCCATATTTTGAGGGTTAGATCACAAGATGAGGAGCCTAGTGTGATCTAGTCTACCTTATAGAGGTTATTGAACCTTTTTCATGATTGTATAATGGGAGTTGTAGTGCGTGCAACACCATATTTTGCAGAAATATAAATAAAATAACATAAAAGCCAGATATTTGTAGATGTATCCCAAGAGGGGGTGAACCATGGTAAAAAAATGTGTTATCTGTGATGTTTTTTGCATACATACCTTATTTCAGTAGTTAGTTTATGAATGGATGAATGAATGATTGAGTTAGATCTATTAGAATGCATGCATGGGCTTAACAAATGAATGAATCGTAGGAATAATAGATTGAATAATCAATTTAAGGCCTGAATAATATACAATACAATACCATATCCCCACTCATTCCTTGAATGCAAGCACCTGAGCATTGCAGTCACCCATAGAACTATCTCAGGTGAGATTGCACAATGCACTATGTGTGTTGTGTTCCCTTCTAGTTTACAAGGAGGGTCGATAGTTTTAAAGGGTTTTGTTGGAAACCTATTTAGATCTGAGACTGGGTCATCCCAATAAGTAGAAGTGAAAGAAAACAACCAACAAATGGTTTTGTTGCTGGCTGGAACTACATGGGAATGAGTGGATGAGATCCGTAGAAGAAGCATATAGAGAATAAAGGCATAAAAAGGAATGTTTAGGACATGGAATCCAATGAAGGTGGAGATTGAAAAATGGTTGAAAATAAAGGAACTTGAGTTTGTGCAGAAGGATAACAAAAACCCTAAATTAACATTGAGAAAATACTTGGAAAAATACGCCTTTAGTGACTTGCATGAGGTATTTTTTGTGATTTCCCACATTTGTTGTAGGAGTGTCTATTGATGTTAAAAGAAAACCACCCAACAAATTGAATCACACAGATAGAGTGGAATCACGTGGAGATCGCATAGTTACAACAAGTTAACAACAAATTTACGTGCACAGAAGATTTCTGGTTAGACAGTATTGTTGTAGGGTTTATCACCGAATTTGTAGTAGATACCATGAAGTCTTATAACGCAGCAGAAAAAGATTTTATAAAAGGACCTAGAGGTAGGTATATTAGATCATTGCATACTTCAATCAAGTTTTTATTATATAACAACGGTGTGATGACTATGGAATCATACAACTAAACTTCCCTGCATTCATGGGGAAAGGGGGAAGCACTAACAAGAGGTGGAGAAATGGAGGAATAAAGGCATAAGGGAAAGAAGAAGTTGGCCATTGAACCAATCATGATGGAGGAAGATCATATAAAGAAGATAATGGCAACAACTGGAAAGACGCGAAGTGGAGTACTCTACCAATATAAGATGAACAATAAGAAGAGAACCATAGCAGATAGAGAGGGTCTGTAAAGCGATGATGAAGAGGTAGAGTATCTCTGGGCTGTGGAGTATATTGAGGAAATCCTACACGCAACTTATGAAAGGAAAATAGAAGGAATAACTCCAATCCAGGTCAGTGTCAGTGTGGAACCCATAACCCCATGTGTGACTAGTACACCAAAAAGAACACCACTATTTAGAAAACAAAAGTTTAGTGGAATAAAGACATCATGAAACACATCTAAACAAGGAGTAGAAACTGGAGGATTCAGTTCAGAAAGAAACAGTAAAATATATACACCACACAGACGTAGTATTTCAACACCATTCAAAATAGAAGGACATGATCCCACAATCAGGTTACAAGAATTTCAGGGAGAGGCATTAGAGGACCCTGAAAAAAACTTATTCATCTGTGAGAAGATCTGGGAATCAAAGAAGATCACATATGAGGATACAAAACTTGCACAATTATCCATCAAACTAAGAGACCGCACACTAGATTGGTACATGAGCCTAGTTATAAACAATCCACCAGGAGTAACAAGGACTATTGCAGATGTGAAGAAACTACTGATAAACGAATTTTAGAATCCTAGCTTAGAAGATTAGTACATGAATGAGATGATTGAAATCATGAAAAAACTAGGTGAGTGTGCTTGGGAGATTGATCATAGGTTTAATCATCTTAAAGGTAAGTTGAAGTATGTAATGATTGACATGCAACATAGAAACTTATTTTTGAACTCATTGTTACCACATTTGAAATAACCATTAAGAAAATAAAAGTTCCAAACTCAGGAAGAGGATATGCAGGAAACCTTACAATTGAAAGAGAACCAATATCAGAAGACAAACCTAGTAATACAGGAGCTGAAGGAGGTTTTGAAAAATATAACATTTCAGCTTAACCAGAATAACGTAAAAGAGAAAGGAGAATTTTTTTCGTTGACCACATGAAGGGCAGAAGGACACCATAAGAATGTGTAGATTTTAACCTTGTACAATAGTCACTTCAAACATATTTTTAGTAATAGAACATAAAATATACAATGGAAAATACAAACATTACACAAAACAAATTCCCCTCGAAATCCAAACTGGGAAAACCAACATATTCTATATTCATTCATTATGATACATTGTTTAAAATACAATATACATATAAGATCCAGTGGCATCCAAAACCCTAACCCAGTGACTTGTATTAGTCAACAACCCTAATTCCTTAACTGGAAATAGAAAACCATCGAAAAAAAACCATGGGTCGAAAAACTGCCCAACAATGGACACAAAAATCGTGCAACACGAAAAAATGAGGAAAAAATGAAACATGTTTCTCGAGGAAAAAAAGCGACACTACTACTCATGAAAATAATATAAAACATACCTAGTATTCTCCCACTTGTTGTTTTCTATGCATACAGGGGGTTACAGGGTTACCTAGTCAACAATCCAGGGCATCAATCCCCATGGATCCTTTACACAAAGAGAACTTCTTAGTGCTCACAGATTTTGTTAATGAATATTCAACATTCTTCAAAGTGTCCACCTTCATCAACAACACTTTCTTTTCTTCAACCATGTCTCTCACAAAGTGATATTGAATATCAATATGATTTTCCTTTGAATGCTAAGATGGGTTCTTCTCCAAAAAAATTGCACTCTAACTATCACAATCTATCCGTACAGCTTGTTGTTCCAACCCAATACCTAAACACAATGTTTGTAACCATAATTATTCYTTACTTTCATGAGTGGCTTCCATGTATTCAACTTCTGCAGTTRAAAGTGCCACTACATCCTGTCTTTTGCTCATCCAAATTATTTCTCCTCCAAACTCGTTAAACACATACCCACTTGTAGATCTCCTATGATCCATATCTCCAACCCAATATGCATCCAAAAATCCATGTATATCYAACACTCTGTCCAATCCCGGTCTTCCTTGGTAGCACAATCCATAGCTAACAGTGCCACGCAAATACCAGAAAACCCTTTTTACTATTGTCCAATGCACCTTCCCTGCTTTTGACATATACCTAGTCAAAAGTCCCACTGCATGTGCAATGTCCGGTCTAGTACATACCATTGCATACATCAAACTGTCAATTGCACTCGCATATGGAACAAGAGACATTTCCTCCTCCTCTTCATGTGTCTTGGGACACTGATCTGCAGATAATCTCACACCAACAAGAATAGGAACCTCGACCAATTTACATTTCATATTAAACCTTTGCAATACTGTCTCGACATATTTTCTATGATTTAACTAGAGTTTCCTCTTTTTCCGATCTCTTTCAATTTCCATGCCCAAAATGAAATTTGAAGCACTGAGATCCTTCATGTCAAATTTAGAGGAAAACATATTTTTCACATCCTGGATAATCTCCTTATTGTTTCCTATTAGTAACATGTCATCCACATATAAGACCAAATAAATCAAATTATCACCATTAATTTAAAATACACACAATGATCCTCTTTTCTTTATGTGAATCCAAGTCCCAACATATAAGTATAAAAAATTTGATACTACATCCTTGGTGATTGTTTTAAAGCATACATGGATTTTTTCAGTTTGCATACCAACTCTTTCTTTCCCTTCACAACAAATCCTTCTGGCTGCTTCGTAAAGATTTATTCTTCCAGATCTCCATGTAAGAATGTTGTATTCACATCCATCTGTTCTACTTCAAAATCAAATGCAACAACAACAGATAACATAAATCATATAGAATTCAACTTGGCAACAGGAGAAAAAACTCAACAAAATCAATTCCCTCAACCTGGGAATAACCCTTTTTTACTAACCAAGATTTGTATTTATCCATTTTTCCTTGTGCATTTAGTTTCCTTTCAAATACCCATTTGCTTCCAATGGGATTTATTCCAGTTGGCAAATCCACTAGATCCCAAGCCTCATTCTTATCCAAGGCTACCATTTCTTCATCCATGGCCTTTTTCAGAGATTTTGATCCTCTGAATCCACTGCCTCCCTGACATTTTTAGTATCATCATCAATAATAGACAAAGAAAAAATTGAACGGAAATCAAATGGAGTATACCTTTCTGGTAGCCTTCTTTCTCGAACCATTCTCCTCAATTATGGAGTATGAGGATCTTCTTCTTCTGATTCATGTTCTTATGTAGATTCTGATTCATCATCCTTTAAACCAAACTCTATTTTCTCTGGTTCTTCCTTACTTGGTAGGATTTCTTGTTTAACAACATCCTTGATTTCTCTATATATCACATCCTATACACTACCTTTTTATTTTATGGGTTCTAAATATTATAACCTTTGAGACCATATTTATACGCAATAAAGATAAAATTTTCAACCTTCTTATCTAGCTTACTCATGCTTTCTTTTGGAACATGAACATATGCTTCATAGGAAAATACCTTGAGATGTGTGAGAGAAGGTTTTTTACTAGTCCATACCTCTTGTGGAGTCTTGTAATCTAGCGCTGATGAGGTTGATCTATTGACCATGTAACATGCACTACACACTGCCTCTTACCAGAATTATTTCCCTAACCCAACACCACTGAGCATGCACCTTTCTTTTTCCATCAGTGTCATGTTCATCCTTTCTGCGACTCCATTCTGTTGATGTGTATATGGAGTAGTATTCTTCCTTGATATATGACACTTCTTACAAAATTCTTCAAATTCATTCCTGCATAACTCTCTACCATTATCTTTCCTTAGCACCTTAATTCTTTTCTCTATTTGATTCTCACCAAGAGCCTTAAACTCTTTAAACTTGTCAAATACTTTATATTTCTTCCTGAGGAAATATATCCAAGTATTCTTCAAGAAGTCGTCTATAAATGAGACATAGTACACAGATTTTCCCAATGATGGGACCGACATAGGTCCAAAAGCATCACTATGAAATTTTTGTAAAATTCCTTCTGCCCTCATTGCACCAGAGGGGAATCTTACCCGATTATGTTTCCCATATACACAATTTTCATAGAAATCAAAATCTAGAGAGAAATTAGACATACCTTCAACCATACCTTTACCGTGTAGTAGTTGAAGACCCTTCTCTCCGGTATTCCCTAGTATTTGATGCCACAACATAACCTTTTCTCTAGAGACTGTAGGAGTTCTTTCTTCTTCAACTCCAATATCGGGAACAATGTAACTATTACACCCATCACTAATAATGATTCCTTGCAGCTTATACAGATTTCCAAACTGAACTCCCTTCAACAACACCATTACTCCTTGAACCATCATGTAGGTTTCCTTTTCAAATATTTTTTTTACCCCTACATCGTCCATTTTGCTTACATAAATCAATTTTCTGGCAAACCTTGGGATGTGAAGAACACTAGGTAGTGTTCTAATTCTTCCATATATGAGCCTCAAATCGAATTTTCCTCAACCTATGATTTTGGTTGTCGAGTCATCACCTAGGAACAAATGACCTCCATCATACATTTCATATTCATAGAACCACTCCCTCTGAGGAGTTATATGAAAGGATTCATTTATGTCAACCAACCATTTCTTTTGATCTGCATGTGTGATTGAAAAATCCAAGTACACATACCCTCCTTCTTCCTCGAAGGTCTTTTCTTTTGTAGAAGGAGATTCTTGAGATCTCTTCTTTTTATGAACTTTGGATCTACACTGCTTCTTGTAGTGACCTTCTTTTCCACAACTCCAACATACTTTTACAAACTTTTTGGGAGTTATAGATCTACCCTTAGACTTCGATCTCCCACTTGAGAACTTAGATATATTTCTTTTCTGGGAGAGTCCTCTTGCAAATAATTCGTCTTTGCTTTGTCCTTCCATATTCTTCTGTCTCATCTCCTCCAACAACAAGAATGAGACCACTTCATAAAACTTCAAGGAAATTGTATTACTATGTATGGCCACAACCAGACTATCCCACGAGTCTGGTAAAGAACACAGTAAACCGATACACTTATCTTCAGCTGGAATTTTAATCTCAACAAATACTAACTGACTTACCACAGTATTGAAGGCATTCAAATGCTCTACCACCAAGTCTCCATCTCTCATCCTCAGGTTATACAACTTTTTTCTCAGGAATATTTTATTTACTAGGGACTTATATTGATACAAATTCCCCAACTTATCCCATAAATCCTTGGTTGTAGCTTCCTCTAACACATTCAGTAATATTGAATTTGAGGGACATAGTCGAACTGTGCTCTTTCCCTTTCGATCCAACTTTGTCTAGTCATTTTTTGAAGTTCCTATAGGTGCAATACTTGGACCTACTACAATCCACTGATCTCTATCCACCAACGTATCTTCCATATTGAGCTTCCACGGCTCAAAACTTTTCCCATTAAACTTCTCGATCTCCATTTTTGAATTTTTCACCATTTATTTTCACTTGAAAAATGAATAACACAGATCTCCCAATGTAAAAAGGTTTATCAAAATCCCGAGCCAAACCTTTGAACACAAAGGCATCCCCCTGAAGCCAACAAATATATGATACTGAATGCATATTTTAACCTTGTACAATATTTACCAAAAACAAATTTTTAGTAAAAGAACGAAAAAGATACAATGGAAAATACAAACATTACACAGATATTTTTCCCCTGGAAACCCAAATTGGGAAAACCAACATATTCTATATTCATTCGTTATGATACATTGTTTACAATACAATATACATATAGGAGCCAGCGGCATCCAAAACCATAACGCAATGACATGGATTATTCAACAACCCTAATTCCTTAACTGGAAATAGAAAACCATCGACAAAAAACCATGTGCCGAAAAACCTCCCAATAATAGACATGAAAATAGAGGCAACACAAAAAATGAGTCAACACAAAAAATGAGGAAACAATGTGATATGTTTCCCGAGGAAAACAAATCCTCGGGGGTGCTGCCCTTGAACCCCCATGCAAGGGGCTTTCGCAGCATAGACACTACTACTCATGCAAAGAATATAAGACATACCCAACATAATGAATGTCCAACTTTCATGTAGTACATGGCAAGATGAGTACCAAACCCTTTGCCAACAAGAGGACCATAGTGTGAGATATGTAAAACACATGGGCACGATCCATACCATTGTCCAATGATTCAAAAGTATTAGATGGTACCCAAAAGTCCATACTACAATTTTTTCAAGTTAGTGTTTCATGATGATAAATATTGTAGGACGATGGAGCTGATGAGAGAAAGAACTTCAAATACCTAAAGGGTGCAAGCATAAATGATGACAGGCAAAGTTTCACCTTAGTTTAAGTAGGTGTCGCTTCCATATAACAATGCGCAACAACAATATAACATTGCGCATCCACAATATAATAATGCACAACCATAGTATAACCCTGGACAATATAATCAAGTACCTCACTACAATGCATCGTGAGGAGATCGAGATGGATACAGAGGTGGATGATGAGGTAGAGGAGGATTTGGACAAGGTAGAGGTCGAGTAGAATGTCACAACTGCAAACAACTAGGACATTACGCAAGGTAAATCCCACTTCCACCTGCAACATGTATGTATTATCCCGCAACAGACCATGATACACAGGAATGTCCAAGACTTTTAGGAAAGATCCAAGAAAAGAGCAACCAGAACAACCAAAATTTTCAATGGATCTCTGCAAAAGCTAGGGATGATGGAAGAAACATCAACATAGTCATATGAGGAGGAGCTAAGACAGGAACAAACTCAGTAAGAGAATATCCAATGCAATGCCAATGGGTGAAGAAAAATACTAAACCACAGAAGTAGTTTGATGCATGGAAAGAAAAGGAAACATTGAAGGAGGAAAGACAAAAGTTTCTCAATAAAAATGTTATGTCCACATCATCTGCACAACAAAATCAAAACTCTTCAATGTACGCGATTCCTTCCTCAATGGACCATAACAGTGAATCACAACCACTAGAGCAAGTAAGTAACATAAAACCCTTTCTGCAATCCTATGTTAGACTATTGAACGACCCATCATTTGTCAAGATATTTCAAAATATGTTGGAAAGATGTAACATAGAGGTAGAAGGAAAATTAGAGCAGAAAACAATGAATCATCTCCATTCAAGAAGAAGGATAAGCAGATAATTCATATTGAATTCCAACACTAGAGATTGCAACATGGGTGATATTATACTAGACATAGGCTCTAAAGTAAATGTTTTACCTCAGAAGACATGGAAGTGTATGGGACAACCCACACTAGTATATTCACTTGTCCAGTTGAAATCAGCTAAGCAACATAGAGTTTTACCAATTGGAAGACTTAAAGTTGTGACAGTAGACTTTAATGGAGTGCACACTAAGGCAGACTTTGAAGTAATAGAGGTAGTAGATGACACAACACCTTATCAAACATTTCTTGGATTGGATTGAGAATTTGATAACCGGGCCATAATCAACTTGAAGACAAGGAAAATTACATTTGAATCAGGTGAATATAGAGGCATTGCAACATTAGACCCTTCAGAGGGAGAAAGATTTGTAGAACCCACCTATCTATATCTGGAGGAAATCAACCAATTGTACAGAATCACTTCACGCTAAGAAGATTATGTTAACGCAACTTCAAATGGGGTACTTAGCTGGAGAAGACTCACATCATGTGCTTTCGACTTAGATATAGGTTTGGAGAATTGGAAACATAGATTACATGAAGTTTCCACAAGAAGGTGTGCGAGAATAGACCGCACAGTAAGATGAGTTGGTACAAAGATAAGAGAGCCTCCCAATTTTCATGGGGTAAATGACATAGAGTAATTTTTGAAAAAATATGAGGAATACATCTGAAAAAATCAAAGGCTCTTATCCTTAGATATTTCACTCAAGGATACACCTGAAATATGGTGGGGTCTGCACAAAGAAACAATTTAGTACTAGTGCCAATGTAAACGATTACTGCGCATTAGATTTGGTGCAGAGAAGGGGAGCAATAAAATGCAGAGGTACAATGTACAAGGAACACTAGAAGAACACTTGTATAAGCATAGAACACAATGGAGGATGACACCACCAAAAGAATGACCTCATCAGTTCATCTACACATTAGAAGGAATCCCGGAGAATTGGTATCTAGACTGGGAAATGTGCAGAGGCACTACAGAATGGACAACCTTACAATATAACTTTGTAGTAACTTTCTCATTTGAACATGAGAACCCCAACATTGATTCAACACTAAAGCAGATAAGAGGTGTGATGTTTATTGATGAACCATATATTCAACTCATGACAAAATATCAACAACAAAATAGACAACTAGTCAAGTAACTACTTTCATGCTATCATGTTGAAGAGGAAGCACCAGGTGAATATGACCCACACAATATTCAGATTATAGAAATTGAAGGAGAAAAAGAGGTGAAAGGTCCATCTTTAGAATAAAAAGTATTTGTTGCACTAAACAAAGTGAAAAAAGTCAACATTGGGACAAATGAAAATCCCAAAATGGAAAGTATTGGAGACTATTGGGATGAACAAACATTAGAAAGAATAATAGAGTTACTGCGCGAATAGAGTGACCTGTTCCCAACAACCTTTACAGAGATGAAAGGCATAACAAGATAACTAGGAGAGATGAAGATACCTCTCAAACACGAGGCAAGTCTTGTCAAATAGAGACCTTACAGACTGAATCCAGTATATAAGAAGAAATTGAAAGCCAAAATTGACAGAATGTTGGAAGACGATATCATAGTGTTAGGGTCCTAACCCACACATAGGTAGAACAATATATTCGGATGTAATAAAGGTCAATATTAATAAGTCCTTGCAATAAAATAGAATAAGTTGAATGTAAGAAGACCTAATAGAAGCTTTTGCTTCTAGAAGGATCTTCCTCTAGATGCTTCTTTTGATAGACATATTTAGTATAAATAAGAGTCGAGGGTATGAGAACCCTAGCTTGGATATTATTGTAATAGAGCTCTACTCAAATGGAGGTTTCCCCCTCGAAGAGGCCCGTGAACATTGCTTTCAGAATCAAAGTGCTATTTATGTTGTTATTCTTATATCATTTCAGTGCCATTGTGGTGATTGTTTTGGTTATATTGTTGTTATTCTGTCATTTCTAGCATTTTATTTATGTTTTGCATACTTTTTGTATCTGGTATATTACAAGTGGTATCAGAGCACTTTCCTCAGCAGAAAGTGTGGGTTATTTTTTTTCAGGGTAGAGACGTATTCTGGCATCTTTAAGCCACAAAGATCTATCATTATGCACATAAACCCACGATTAAGGGATTCATACATGCAAGAAATACAAGTGGTACATAAGCGCACATATGTTGGCCACCCTTGTAACCTTTGTTGGTACCCCTTCGAGTGGTATCACATCAAACAACACCTGTGTACGGATCGACCTATATTACCTGAAGCCCTCTTTAGATAAACCGATCAGTTGCCTGACTGCTATAGTTTCATTGAGAACAACACTCGAGAAGATACTCTCTAGTACCTGGGTAGTCGGGTAGTACGACAAAGGGTACAATCTATCCTCCTTAGTTAGTGCCCTGAAATATTGGGCCGATTACTACTATTGTACCCCGCAGGTATATAAAAGATCTATAGAACAGGGAAAACCCTTGTCTGTAGAACCCTTGAATACCTAACCCTTGGGGAGAGAAACATAATCAAATTAAAACATACAATATTTATTGCCATGCAATGGTGTTCGGGTTGCCAAATCACTACACATTTAATCTCTTCACCATTATTTGAGACCTATTCCATTGGATTCATCTCTTCACCCTTATCACATTCATACATATCATTTTTTGGAAAAAAATTGACCCCACTCGCCCCTTTTCCGTTCCCTCGTCCTCATGGCCCATACCCGTAGCCAAGACTTGGAAGGTCACTTCAATACCTTGCAATCTAGTCTCATCGATACCCAACAAGAAGTGAAACAACTCAGTGCTAATGTTTCTACCATCAATACAACCATGTAGTCCTCAATGGAGGAAATCAAACAAGACCTGACCACCCATCTTGAATCTATCTTTTTGTCACTCTGCACCAAGCTTCATATCCCTATAGATAACCCTTCCTCTGACTCACCTCCACATACTTAAGGTGAAAATTCCTCTCGTTCCCATAACTTTCAGCACCATCACTTTCAATGTGACCTACGCCTCCTGCGAGTGGATGTGACCAAATTTGATGGCTCAGAACCCACTGGTTGGGTAACCCAAATGGAACATTATTTTTCTTTATATGGCATTACAGATGACTTGGCCAAGCTACGGTATGGTTTTCTCCATCTAGATCAAGAACGTTGGCAATGGTGGCATTGGAGAAAAACTTTCTGTCAAGGGCATATTGCTTGGACACACTTTGTGGCAGAGATGTTGGACACACCTACCACACTTAGAGGGGGGTCCTGAATGAGTGTGGGGATCTTTTTCCCAAAACTTCCCTCTTACACAAAAGCTCCTTAGTTAACATTCAACATTTTCTCATTACTCATTGTTTTCATTTATAATCAGTTATATGTGAATACATATAATCAACATATATCAAGAACATATCATCAACAAATCATCTCCACAAGGAACACAAATAACACAAGATGTATGTACAATTTTTCTTTTTATTATGGACTTCAATCCAGGGGTTTTTCAGCAACAACTGAATAGATTATAAATCTACAAGAGAACCAACTCTATATGCAAGAATCAATTTACATTCTCAGCACCAACTAAGATGAGGAAAAAATCCTCAACAGATATCAATCTGTCAACATAAACAAGTGCATCAACCATGCACCAACCTGTGCCAAACAACCTGTAATCAACATGCACCATAAACAAGTGCATCCAACCATGTACCAAGTATATACCAATAATGTTTCAACTACTCATCAACAATGACTCATCAATATGTAACAACATCATCAACTATACACCTCATGTATGTGCCAACTCATCAACTGCTTGTCTCAACCATGACTAGTTTTGGATTAGTCAACAACCCCAACTTGAAATAATCATAAATTTGTACCTGTAATGAATAAATATCTGAAACGGATACACAATGTTCTTCAGTGTGTTTTGTGAAATTCCTTCAGGACAAGCTACTTGGAACCTCTCAGAAAAGGATTTATAGCAAAAATTGCATACCTTGCTGAATTCTATCTTATTCTAGAGAGCGACCTTGTAGAGCATGCCCCGCACAAAATGTTTTTTGAATTGATATGAAAATGTCACAAAACATAATAGAAAATATACCCTAACCAACACATTTGGTCTCATTGAATTTTCATCTGTTATGAAGCAGTTATGATGTTTTTACACGAAACCATTGTTTTTGACTAGTTTCAGGACTAGCCAAAAACCCTATTTTCCATGGAGTGTAACTCCCAAAATACAAAGACCCACAAGATGAATTTTTTACCACATATACTTGGGTATGTTTTTTCAATGGAATAGCAATTTCATAGTCTGAATCATTATAGAAAAAAAAATTATAGCAAAAATTGTGAGATGACCTGTAAAAAACATACCTTAGAAAGGATCATCAAAAGAATTTATCCTCCCTTCAATTCCAGCCCTTTTTTCTTCACCCTCATTCTGAAATTCAGCTTAGATATCCTTGGTTACCTTAGTAACCTATAGATCTTCAATATTCTCAAGTGTTCCACAACAAAAATGCTCAAGAAGCTCTCACAAGAAGCTCTCCATCAATACTCCAAAAGATATTCTCACAAGAAGCTCTCCATTGATCCACAAAAAAGATGATCTACAAGAGACCATTGATATCTTATTTATACTTTCATCCTCTATGTCACTTAACCCATTTTTAGGTCACTTAACCCATTTCTAGGTCACTTAACCTATTTTGGCTATTTTATGGTTAACCACTTTCCATAAATAGAAATTTCTCCAATATTTTATCATTTAAATATTCCTTCTTGATTTTCTCATCTTACTTTATCATTTATTGATTTTTTCACTTCTCTTTATTATTTAAATAATCCACCTTAACTTGGTCACCTTACTTTATCATTTAAATAATCATTTATTTTTTTAGGTCACTTAACCTATTTTCCTTATTTTTAGGGTTAACCACTTTCCATAAATATTCCTTCTTGATTTTGTCACCTTACTTTATCATTTCTTGATTTTGTCACTTCTCTTTATTATTTAAATAATCCACCTTGAGTTTGTCACTTTACTTTATCATTTAAATAATTATTTATTCTTTTAGGTCACTTTGACTTCTTTGACCTTGGGGGCTTCAAGCCTTCATGTGGGGGTCCTTCATCTTCGTAAGGCCATAACTCTCAAACCATGAGGAGTTATGTGACATTCCACATACCACCGGAACTGGAATGACAAGCACTATCCATATAGGATATTTTCACCAACAGTTTCTTTGATCTTCATCTCATTATTCCACATACAAGCATGGGTCCTCCAACCATGCTTCTAGGATAACTCAATCCGTAAAGAACCTTCTAGTGAGAGATTTCACCATAAGGGGACCACTTTGAATTTCATCCATTTGTGCACCTTATCAATCATGATAAGAAAATAATGAGAGCAAGGGTCCTCCAACCATTCTTCTAGGATAACTCAATCCGCAAAGCATCTTCCCGTGAGGGATTTCACCATAAGGGGACCACTTTGAAGTTCATCCATTTGTGCACCTTATCAATCATGATAAGACAATAATGAGTCATCTATACATTTTTTCAACAATGCATCATATACCAATGAAACCACAACGATCCATATTCATCATGTATCAATGACAACTCATTGATACATCTTCATCATATCAATGGCAACTCATTGATCCATCTTCATCTATGCATTCTCATTAAGGAAAATACATATTATATTACATCAATCATCAATCAATCAATCCTTTGACATCAATCAATCACTTGACATCAATCAATAAAACCATTGGCATCAATGACAACATGATCCAACAAGAGATTTATGATCGCTTTGACACTGACACCAACCATCTGGGTTATTTGACAAAGTTAAAACAATCAGGAATAGTGGAAGACTTTATAGCTGCCTTTGAGCACCTAGCTTTTCAAACAAAGGGCATGTCTAATGCCTTTTTCTGAGAGTGTTTTATCAGTGGCCTCAAGGATGAGATTCAGGCCCATGTCCTCATGGCTCAGCCTCAGAGTTGGGTGAAGGATACTAAAAGAGCTAAAGAAGCACAACATGTTGTATCTTCCCAAAACCGAAAACCATCCTTTATCCCTTGCCCTAAATCACTAAATCCCACTACTCCCTCCGCTCCACTAAAGATCAAAAAATTGACCAGGGTGGAAATGGCTGAACGCCAACTCAAAGGCCTTTGTTATAATTGTGATGAAAAATATTTCCTGGGCCACAAGTGTAAGGAACAAAATATTTTTATGGCCATCTCCGAGGATATTTCGGAAGAGGATGTTGAAACTCCCCTTGTGTCTGAATCACCCGGAACCACTGACATAACCCCTCCCTCAGACCCTCCTGAAGTAGAACTGGTCATTTCCCTCAATGCTCTCACTGGCTTCTTCACTCCCCAAACCCTCAAGATAATTGGTTACATAAAGCATCCAAAGTTCATCATTCTGGTTGATAGTGGAAGCACCCATAATTTTATTCATCGCTACATTTCCCAAGAAACTCATTTTTACATCCACGCCGTCAATAATTTCCAAATCATGATTACCAATGGTGGCTCAATGAAATGTGGAGGGCATTGTGAAAATGTGCGTCTCCAAATTGGTGACTACCACTTGAAATCTCATATGTTTTCTATCGACATGGGCAGTTGCGACATTGTGTTAGGTGCAGACTGGCTGAGGAATTTGGGTCCCATTCTCATGGAGTTTAAGGAATTAACCGTGCAATTCGACCAGAAGGGCCACCAATATAAGTTCCAAGGCATCACCATCAGTTCACCTGAGATCATTAGTTCCCATCGCATGGAAAAGATGCTCAAAAAAGGTCATTCTGGTGTTATTGCCCAACTCCATGCCATACAATAAATACAGACACCCTTGGTGCCACAAGACCTACAAGCCATCATTTCTAAACATCAAGTGGTATTTTCAACTCCCCAAGTACTCCCCCCTTCCCGTGGTGTTCATGATCATTCCATTCCCCTTGTACCCGAAAGCCTTCTTCCCAATATTCGTCTGTATCATCACCCTTTTTCCCAAAAAAATGAAATTAAGGAAATGGTCCAAGAACTTCTTAATGCAGTAGTTATCCGCCCTATTATGAGCCCCTACTCTTCTCTTGTGGTCATCATCTTGAAGAAAGAAGGTTCTTGATGAATGTGTCCTGACTTCTGTGCCCTCAACAAACTTACCATTAAAGACAAATTTCCCATTCCTGTCATTGATGACCTACTAGATGAATTGAGTGGCGCCCAATTCTTTACTAAAGTTGATCTTCGTTCAGGCTACCACCAGATACGTATGAAACAGACAAACATTCCCAAGACTTCCTTTAGAACTCATGAGGGCCACTATGAGTTTTTGGTCATGCCCTTTGGCTTGTGTAATTCCCACTCCACCTTCCAAAGCCTCATGAATCATGTCTTCCATCCTTTTCTTCATCATTTTGTCTTAGTTTTCTTTGATTATATACTCATCTATAGAAAAAACTAGACATACCATCTGGCTCATGTGGATCGAGTTCTCCACCTACTCTCTTAGCTCCAACTTTTTCTGAAACAATCTATATGTGATTTTGGCGCCTTAGAAGTAGAATACTTGTGTCATTTGGTTGGAAAGGATGGTGTCAGGGTGGATCCTAAAGAGATTGAAGCTATGCAAGACTGGCCTCACCCAAAGGCTCTCAAAATCTTGCATGGAATTTTGGGCTTAACAGGGTATTATCGCAAGTTTTTTAAGAATTTTGGAAAGATTGCAACACCTCTCACTACTCTCCTAAAAAAGAACTCTTTCACTTGGACTCCAATAGATGTTCAAGATTTTCAAACCTTGAATATGGCCATGTGCACCACTCCAGTCCTGGCCCTTCCTGATTTCACAAAGACCTTTTTCTTGGAATGTGATGTCTCAGGGAAAGGAATTGGTGTTGTCCTTATGCAAGAGGGTGGGACTTTGGCCTTTACCAGCAAGAAACTATCTGAAAGAAATCTAGGCAAATCAATCTATGAAAAGGAAATGTTGGTTATTTTACATGTTGTTGATCTGTGGCACCCTTATCTATTTGAGCAACATTTCCAAAGTAAGATAGACCATCAAAGCCTCAAGTATTTTTTGTAACAACGCATTTCCTCCCCGGAGCAACAAAAATAGGTGACTAAGCTCTTTGGATATGATTATGAGATCATTTACAAAAAATGAAAATACAATGTGGTTGTGGATGCACTTTCCCAAAAATATGAATATAAGGATCCCTTTTTTCTCTTTCCTTCATTGTACCAGATTGGCTCCCAACCATTCTCCAAGAATGGCTACAAGATCCCAAAAGTTTGCATCTGATCCAACAACTGCAGGCCAATACTCTAGCATCCCCAGGGTAGTCTTGGCTCCATGATGAGCTTCGATACAAAGGCCATTTATATTTAAGTAAACAATCAAATATTAAATCCACGGTACTTTCTGAGCTTCATGCTACATTCACAGTGGGGCACTTCAGGTTCACCAAAACCTATGACAGGGTCAAACGTTCTTTTTTCTAGGATGGTATGAAACAAGACATTCATAATTATGTTGTTGAATGTGATCTGTGTCAATGAAACAAGGGAGAAACAGTCAAATCTTTGGGCACACTACAACAACTCCTGATTCCACCTGTTATTTAGAAGGATATCTTTATGAATTTTATTACCGACTTTCCCAAATCAGGAAATAAATCAGTCATCATGGTGGTTATTGATCGCCTTTTCGAGTATGCTCATTTCTTCTCTCTTCAACACATGTTTACAGCATCCATGGTGGCTCAAATTTTCATGGATCAGGTATTCAAGCTTCATGGCATGCCGCACTCTATTGTTTCTGATTGCGACCCAACTTTCACAAGCAATTTTTGGCAAGACCTGTTCAAGCTACAAGGCACCCAATTGCATCTCAGCACAACTTATCATCCCCAGACTGATGGTCAAATAGAAGTTGTCAACAAGTGTTTGGAAACATATTTGAGGTGTTTTGCCTCAGAAAAGAAAAATCAGTGGGCTCAATGGGTACCCCTAGCTGAATGGTGGTACAACACTTCATACCATACAATTACATGCATGACTCCTTTTGAAGTGGTATATGGACAAAATCCACCTTCAGTTATCTCATACTTACTTGGTGTCTCGAAGTTCCAGGTTTTTGACCAAACACTTACAGTTTGAGAGGCTATTCTTCGTACCCTCAAAGATAATTTTTTCATGGCATAGAATTGCATGAAGCAACAAGTAGATCAAGGTCGCTCTGAACGTCAATTTGCAGAAGGGGATCAGGTGTTTCTTTGACTGCAACCTTACAAGCAAACTCCCCTCAAGGTCGAGCATTGTCAAAAGATAGCACCCCCAAATTTTATGGTCTTGATACCGTTCTCAAGCATGTGGGACAAGTAGCCTATCTATTATCTTTGCCCAATCATTCAAAGCTACATCCTATTTTTCATGTTTCATGCTTAAAGAAGGTGATTGAAACTAAGTGCCAAATTCAAAGCAACCTTCACGAGTTAGTAGAAGAAGGATCCATTTGGCTACAACCACAAGTAGTTTTGGACTAGTGTGAGCATCGCCTATGTCAGAGAACCATCAAGGAGGTGTTAGTCTAGTGGAAAGATATAACTCCAATAAATGCCACTTGGGAACCAACTACCATTATGTAGAAATTTCCACATCTCAAGCCTTGAGGACTAGGTTGTTTTTAAGGGGGAGGACATGTTAGGGTCCCAACCCACACATAAGTAGAACAATATATTCAGATGTAATAAAGGTCAATATTAATAAGGCCTTAAAATAAAATACAATAAGTTGAATGTAAGAAGACCTAATAGAAGCTTCCGCTTCTAGAAGGATCTTCCTCTAGATGCTTCTTTTGATAGACATATTTAGTATAAATAGGAGTCGAGGGCATGACAACCCAAGCTTGGATATTATTGTAATAGAGCTCCACTCAACCGGAGGTTCCCCCTCAAAGAGGCCCGTGAACATTGGTTTCAAAATCAAAGTGTTATTTCTATTGTTATTCTTATATCATTTCAATGCCATTGTGGTGATTGTTCTGGTTATATTGTTGTTATTATTCCATTTCTGCCATTTTATTTTTGTTTTGCATACTTTTTATATCTGGTATATTACACATAGATGTAGTAGAGGAATATGAATGGATAAGCCCTATGGTAGTCCAAGAAAATAAACAAGGGGGGATAAGGATTTGTGTATATTTGAGAAAACTTAATGACGCTTTCTTACATGATCCTTTTCCTACCCGTTTCATCGATGAGGTCCTAGAGAATGTGTGAGGCAAGGAAGCATATTCATTTACAGATGGATTCTCAGGATACCATCAGATCAAAATAGTTGTAGAAGACAGGTATAAGACTAATTTTTCGACATAATGGGGATCCTACCAATATACAGTCATGCCATTTGGGGTGAAGAATGCACCAACCATATTTTCAAGAGTAGTCATAGTTACATTTAAGGAATTCATACATAAATTTTAGAAGTATATGTGGATGAGTGGACTGTATATAGTCGGTTAAAGGATCATGTATAAATGTTAAGGATAACGTTGGAAAGATGCAGGAAATGTCAGATATCATTGAATATCAAGAAATTCATTTTTGGGACACCTTTTGGAATATTGTTGGGCCATATAGTGTGTAAACAAGGTTTACTAGTGGATCCTACTAAGATTGCAATCATTGTCAATTTCCCACCACCAAAGTCAGTGCGCTAGTTAAGAGAAACACTAGGACATACAGGCTATTACAATAAATTTATAGAAGGGTATGTGTAGATTACTGCGCCAATGGAAAAATTGTTAAAGAAGGATATCATATTTTAGTGGAATGAGGACTGCCAATAAGGGTTGGAAACCTTAAAAGAAAAAATGTTCACAACACCTATCCTAGTATTCTGATATTGGGAAAAGACATTTCATGTTCATGGAGTTGCATCAACCATAGCACTTGGATAAATTCCGGTACAGCTAGGAGAAGGGGAATTGGACCACCCTATAGCATTTGCAAGCATAAAATTGTCAGAATAAGAGAAGAATTATAGCACATAATTATAAGGACTAGCCATGGTATATGCACTTCAGAAGTTCATGCACTATTTACTAGGTAAACACTTTAAGATGTTCACAGATCATTCTATGCTCAAATATCTAGTCAACAAGCCAATGTTGGGGGGGGGAAGGATCTATAGATGGTTGTTGTTATTTCAAGAATTTGATTTTTAAGTAATAGTCAAACCAGGGAAGCTGAATGCAGGACCTGATCACCTGTCAAGGATAACTAATGGAGAAGAACCTACTAATTTGGAAGACTATCAACTTATTACAGGACACTTATATAATATGGGCACAGATAATATTTTGAGAATATTTGTATTAGAACATGAAAGACCCAAAATATTGGTAGAATCTCATGAAGGAATAGATGGAGGAAACTATGCAAGAAAAACTATCATTCATAAGGTATTGCACGCAGGACTATGGTGGCCAACATACCATAGATATGTTAAGGAATATCTTCATACATGTGATGTTTGTCAGAGCGTTGGCAAACCCAACAGAAGGGATGATATGCCCCTAATACCACAAGTAACTTTACATGTATTTGAAAAATGAACAATAGACTTTACAGTACCAGTCCATCCACCGACAAGAAGGTTACGAGCTAGATATATCATTATTGTAACAAAATACTTAACAAGATGGGTAGAAGCAACACAAGTAAAATACTATAGTGTAGAGACAACAACACACTTTTTATTTGATCAAGTGATCCCCAGATTTGGGTGTTCAATAGTTTTTATGAGTGACCAAGGTACTCACTTTATCAATAGTACTATAAGGGATATGATTGAGGAGTTTGAATTCTATCACCAGAAGAGTACACCATACCATCCTTAGGCAAATGGAATAATAGAAGCTTTCAATAAGATCTTGGAGAATGCTCTGACTAAGATATACAATGTCAACAAGGATGATTGGGACTTGAAAATACCAGCAGTACTATGAACATATAGGACCACATATAAGAAGTTGACAGGAAAGACACCATTCATATTGGTGTATGGGAAAGAAGCAGCGGTGCCATTAGAATTTTTAGTACTCAGTTTGTCTGTAGCAACAATTACCAACATGACAGAAAAAGGTGCAGTAAAGGAAAGGTTAATTCAACTAATGGATATGGAAGAGGATAGGATTCTGGCAGGATTTCTCCAAGAAGTACATAAAGCAAGAGAAAAATCCTAGCATGACAGACATATAAAGAGGAAGATTTTCAAGGAAGGAGACCTAGTATTTCTCTATGACAGTAAATGTTTTCAACATCCTGGAAAATTTAAAATGCATTGGCTAGGGCCCTATGAAGTAAAGAATGTCAGAGATGGAAGATCTGCACAACGAAAGGA
Organism: Picea mariana; assembly: GCA_032191745.1. Taxonomy (NCBI): domain Eukaryota; kingdom Viridiplantae; phylum Streptophyta; class Pinopsida; order Pinales; family Pinaceae; genus Picea; species Picea mariana. Next base: position 179,892 of record JASDQU010100112.1, read on the forward strand.
TATGGGAGTCACAAATCTCAAAGGAATGATCAACGGAAGTCAACTGAAACTATACAGATACAGTCGACCTCATAACTCTTAGAAGTTACAATGTAGTGAGAAAGGCATGTATATAGCATACTATAGTAGAAGCTAGGACATGAAAATGAAAAAAAGGAGAGAGTGGACTTAGTGTGAAAAAAAAATAAAAAAAAAATTGGGCGCAACATATGGGTGACATAAAATCAAAACACCATGCACTAAGGAAAAGTCATAGTAGAAATGCACGACACACTCAAAAATTTCAGTGCACCGGAAAAGGGGCCAATGGTCGAAAAAGTGAAAAACAACCATTAGGGAAAAAAGGTGTGAATTGGGGAATTTATGGAATTAAATTAAGCATACTCCAAAAGCTTCAACACATTAATCAAAGCCATAGAAGATTCTCCAAGAAGATTCACAACATTTATGGCACCCTTTATATAAAGGGGAAATGCGAGAAAAACAACACTTATTTTGAAATTGCAAACTCACGAAAATAGAGAGCATCCAACCAAGAGGAAAATAGGAGAGTGCACAGTTCAAACCATTCAAAGTTTATTTGGAAGATCAAGTAGTACCCACTATGGCACCACCAAATATTTACACATCAATCCAAACCGCAAGGAAAACTAGAAGCATACTGAGGTCACCACATGAAACTGCAGTGGTAGAGAAAAAAATGGAACAAAGAGAGGGAATTATCGATGTGGAAGCAATTCCCTCCCTGTAGGTTGAACCAATGAGTGCCACACTGGTCGAGGAAGAAGAACAAGCTCCAACAACGAACGACATGGAAATCTATTTGCACGACAGTGTGCAGGGCCACAAAACAGTCGACACAGGAAACCATAGTAACCTGCGAGGGCCAAATTAGCCCACAAAACAAATGGGGATGCCAAGGAACAAAAAAAGGCTGTGGGGTCGACATCACAGCCTAGGATAGGGTCTGTGCAGTTGTAAGAAGGGCTAGTAGAATACATAACTGAGAAGCCAGACTCGGGCATAGAAGATAGAGAAGCAGAGGATGGGACCTCTAGCACGCTAGTAAGAAGAAAGGGAAAACAACACCTCACATAGTCCCCACGCAAGAAACACGACACATAAATCATTCTATCGTGCATTCCATAGGGGGTGCAGGCCACTTTGACCCTACTAGTGTACGTGGAAAGGTTTTGTATAAATAAATAATAACAAATTTGAAGTCATTTTTGAGGTGAGTGAAAGCATTTTCTTGCCAACAATACATGTTGTTTTTGGTAAAAAGTTATTAAATGGTTTACCATGTTAAACTGTAGTTATATGGAATGCTTTCTTTGTTAAGCCATGAAAGTAATTTTTGGATATACCATACCAATATTAAGAGTTATTCATATCTTTCCCCTTTCCTGTCAATATGGATTATTTTTCATCACATCCCTTTGATAACTAAATTTCGGGTTATGTTGTCCATTAGAATCATTATTATTGCTGCAAATCACAAAAAAAATACCAACTTAGCAAAACTTGTATATCAATTTTTAGTCTAGTTCTTCTTGTTGCTTAACTGTATACACAGGGCTATGATACCATTTTCCACATATTTCTTCACATCTATTCTTCAATGATTTCATTATACTAATTTATTTTTAGTGTTCCAATTCATTGGAAACCTGAATTCCCAAGTTATTTCATCCTTACTATGACCAGTTGCCAGTTGTTCTTTTCCCAAATTATACATCAATTGTTTTTTTCCAAAATTATACACTCTATTCAAAGAGCTGAATTTTATGAAAAATAGTCCTATCAATTATGATACTTTTTTTTTGCAAATGACGTCAAGAAAGGAATAAAATCAATGTGGTGAATGAGTCAAATATCGTTGATTCAAACAACACATTGAATTCCAACTTGAAAAATAAGAAAGCAGTTGGAAGATGATTTTTTTCACACATGTATACATTAGTCCACCATCAAACGATTTGATTTCCTTTATTATGAATGAATATATGATTACAATGTCCAATAAACAACAAAAGATAATCGAATTCGCTTATAAAAAAAAGGGAGGGGTTACAAACAAACTCTAAGTAATTATTCGATCCAATCACTACTGGAGATTTCATCCATGCAATAGTTGATAGATATTTGTGAAGCCTTTTGAAAATGTGCTACCTTCAAGTGAGAGAGTAAGTGTGGTAGAAAATGGAGTTGAAGATAATAATGGGAAATAATGAAGGAAATACTAAAGATCAAAAAGTGATGGAGCCCCCTCTCCAATATTTGAATCTACAATAAACAAATCAATCCTCCCTATGTGATGTTCCTTTCTTGGTTTGCAATAGAAGAGACAAAAGAGAAAAATAATCCCAACAATCATTGCAACTGATGCATGAAAGGATAAGGATAGGGTGCACCAGATTTGACAAGAATAATGGTGAATATTGCTTGAAATGAGTTAAAGTGGTGTGCCCTATCTACCTTTAGAGGAACTACAAAATAGGTAGATAATATAGCTCTAAATAGCCCCCAAATGGAGCATCCTGTTTTGTCTTGAATAGAATTGAATCGGATGAGATAGGATAGAATTGAACTGAATTTCAAAAAACCAATTTTCTTTGCATGAATTATTGAAATGCAAGATTGAAAATAATATCCTCAAGTGGCGTGCCCTAGCTTGCCAAGAATAAATTGGATGATGTATGGATAAGACTAACTCAACTCTCTCCCAAGAAAGGCACATTCCTCTAGCTCAAAGTAAATAAGATAAGGCCCAAAAAAGGAAAATCATATAAGATTCCTTTTCCAAAAATATATTCTTTTGGGGGAATTCAACATCCATACTAGGGACTTACAAGTTCCACTTCATGATAGATCTGAGGATTCACTTTTCCTCTAATATAATGTATTGAAAACTATGGGACATCACACAACTTTAGTTGATTATCCTGGATCTCTTATAGCCTATGGGAGGCACCCTATATAGTGCAGGTATTTTCATGACTTGTTGCTCCTAACTAGTGTTCAGGCTACCTTGGATCAGGGGGATTCACTTGTTACACTCACACAATAGGGACCATATGATACAAATACTTTTTAGCGACAATTTTTCTTGCAAACAATAACCCATGAATGCTTTTTGAAGTTAATGTTTGTGGGGTTTGTGAAAAATTATACTCTGCTTGAACAGATTACCTTGTATTCAATACCCATTTTGTTGGATTCTAGAATTGGTGCCATGACTAGGGTTTATGAGATCCTTAGGTATATTAGTGTTGAGAATCACAATAATTTATGTATTGGTGGCCTAGAATCCCCAAAATATTGTTAAAAATATCCAATAATTTAGCTTTAAGGGTTGAGAATCCATCTAAAATTATTGGTCAATCTTTGGATGGTGATCCTAAGAAACTAAATAATATTATTGGATATTATTGGGACCATCTTTAAATGGGTTCTCAACAACGATTCTTTGTTTTAATCTACAATTTTAAATGGGTTCTCAACAACCGATCTTTGTTTTAATCTAGAATTCTTGGATCCAAGTTTTATGAGCTTGGGTATTATAACAAATAGTGATAAAAAAAATTCACTAATAAGTTTCAATTGTTGTGATAATCATACTAGAACTTTGACAACTTTTTGAACCTCTATCTTCAAAGGTTAGATAGAGTATAAATGTATTTCTCTCAATGATCCAAATTATTTTCGGCATGAAATGAGAGCGGAGATATAATAAAGAAATATAATGATATATTGTAGGAGATACAATAATATAACATAGATATATCAGATGTATATAAGAAGAGGCGCAAATATACAATAATACACAATTTCTATTAATGAGTGAAATGTAAAGAACTGTAAAATTACAGAGTGAAAGACTCGCTAGAATGGTGGTAGCTTATCTCTAAGAAGAGATGTGATGGCTATGATGAATTGCAAGAATATAATTGTTACAATGAGGCTCCAAAGGCATTTTTAACATAATTAAAATCCAAAACCCTAACCTCGGAAGATGAAAATCCAACAATTTTGTGGACCTCGTTTTGGGTAGTTTGGTGTATCAACTTCCCAGGGGCGTAACTTTGGCATATGATATTTGTTTGGGGTGCACTATAGATTGTTGGAAAGGTATCGATAAGGATATTTGTTTTGGGGTCTCAATAAGAGCCTTTGGATATCATTGAGGTGTCTGATCATGAAAAAGCATCGTTTAGGCCCTCAAAATGGCCTTGAAAGTTTAGGAACTGAAAAAATGCTCAAAATAGTAAATTGCCAAGAAACTATTTTGAGCCAGTTGGAATAGGTGGGTGGCCACCGATATCCACCTAGATCAATCCTACCTCTTTAAGAAGAAATTCTCTCCATTGCGTTGAGTTCCCGGGGGAGAGGAGAAAGCATTTACTGAATCAAAATCTTGGTGAGCTACTTTGCCTTGCTCAAGAAATTGTTTTTCTTAGTTTGTGGGAGGTTGTTGAGAACCCTATGAGATGAATATGTGCAGAATGAATCTTTGTTCTTAGCTTCAATCTTGTCGCCCTGCTTCTGCTAGATAGAAGGTGCTTGGATTGAGGTTGCAGTGGTTGTAGTGTCCTTATGCTCACCTTTTGAACAAATTGTGAAGAAGCTTAATTTTATAGTATGAGATACTACCTTGCGAAACTGTTTAGGTGGGACAATAGTTGAAAATACCTATGGTATCCTATAGAGATGACCCCCTAGAGTAACAATGTCAATATGGGGTCAATACTCATAATAACATGGAGCTTCCACATATACATTTGGCCCAAAAGAGCATAAAAAACATCTAGTGGGGAAAAATCACATAATACCTCATCCTTGAATGGTTGGATTCTGTATGGCAATCAACACTGTTGGTTGGCATAGAGATATCATCCCTGACAAAGCCACCTGATGTTGTACGGTTGCGGGGGTGGTGTTGTCGACAATCCCAACTTCTTGACTACGTCTGATAAGATGAGGTTCTCCTGGCTTCTGCTATCAACAATAAAATGCAGTGAGGTCCCCTTCACCCACATCTGTGAATGAAAAAGGTGCCCCCCTCTTCAAGATCTGTTGGTTCTTCTATTTGAACTGTTGTGGTCATGAAAATAGCAGTGGGGTCTGCATCGATGATATGTCTGTTGGTTGTGGAGCTTGATTATCTTCCTGATTCAGAGGTCTTTTGTTTTCATCTGTGTTTATACCCCATGAAGTATTTACACCCCATAAGTATGTACACTCTTCCATGAGGGGGAGTGTAGAGGGGGGTTACACCCTCTGCGGTGGAAGGAAAAATTGTCTTGTAAATGTATATTGTAATTTCATTGTAAATCTAGACCGTTCATTATAAGGTCGCATATCTAACAGTAAAAATTATGTTAGCGTTTCTTCCCTAGAAGGGAACCCTCTGTTATGAGGGCAATGTATTGTGGCTATGCATGATGGCGAATATTGTATTCTGAGATAGGAGACTATGAGAGAAAGAAGAGGAAGTTACAATGTGTTTTTTGTAGTTTGTATCCCTTCATTTGCTGGATAATAATAAAGCAAGGACCTGGAAATTTCTTTGGTGGATGTATCCCACACTGGGTGAACCACGTAAATCTGTGTCTCTATTGTATTATGTATCTTCTATTTTTTGTTTCTACATTTGTTTTATTTTATTTCTCCACGGTCCTATTTTTCTAACAACTGGTATCAGAGCGAAAGGTAACTCGTAGGAAAGGAGGGTTCCTGGTTCGAGTGGGAGAAATGGCGGAAGATGGAAAGTTTAGGGTCAAGAAATTTAATGACAAAAACTACCAGTTATGGAAGATGCAGATGGAAGATTATTTATATAAGAAGGATCTATTCCTACCATTGGGCGGAGTAGTAAAGAATTCGATGGCCATGAAGGATGAAGAATGGGAGATTCTTGACAGAAAGGCTCTAGGAACGATACGACTGAGCCTGGAAACGTCATTGGATTTCAATATTTCGAAAGAAAAGACAACAAGGACTTTGATGGACACATTGGCTAAATTGTATGAAAAACCCTTGGCGTCCAATAAGGTATTTCTAATGAAAAGATTATTTAATATGAAGATGTCAAAAGGTGGATTTTTTGCAGATCATTTAAATGATTTTAATACGGTTACTAATCAACTAAGTTTTGTAAAAGTGGACTTTGATAATGAGGTCAGGGCTCTTCTGATCTTGTGCTCATTGCCAGAAAGCTGGAACGACTTGATCATGGCTATAAGTAACGTTGTCTCTGCTTCAAATACTTTAAAATTTGATTATGATGTTGATGTTATCCTTAGTGAGAAAATGTGGTGAAAAAGTGCAGGTGAGACATCAGGTAGTTCATTGAACATGGAGAACAGGGGAGGAAAAAAGGATAAAGGAAAGGGCCCAAGGAACCACGAGAATTATTGATGCAGGAGCATCTCAAGTGAGCCAGCGCAGAGACAACGGACAGCTGGATAAGTTCCCAGCGCAAATTTTGAAATTATCTTGAAGTTAATGCACCAATCTTAAATGAGATAATTAAGAAGGAGAGAATTTGTAAAATGTAAATGGACCTTGAGTGATCCGCTCTCGTCCTTAGTAGGTAGAAGGTATTTATAGTAGTTAATGCAAGTAGATAGAATTGAATGTTAGATTAGACAGTTTTAGAGCGTAAGAGGGAAACAGGATATAGACACCCTCATTGTGTATTGTAACAGAGGGGAGTGTGAAGAGAAGAGAATAGATGAGATTATGCCAATTGAGAGCATAGAAGAGAAGCAGAGAGATGTAATGAGAATTCCATGTACAGAAGTTTTGGATTAATGCAAAGAAGATTTTGATTTAGACTCATGGTGTTCAAATATTCTCTGTGTATGCATCTTTGAATGTTATACTCATGAATGCTTACTCTTTCTATCATGCAATTGATTTATGCTATGTATGAATGATTTTTTGTTGAATGTATGAAATTTGAGAGAGAGAGAGAGAGTAAGGAAAATGAATTTCAATTGTTTCTCTATCTCAGAAAGAGTCCCTGCAAGGAGTGCATTTGAATTGTCCGCAAGGAGTGCATTGACAAAGGGTTCAGAGGTTTGTCTCTGAAAGCTTAGATAAGGTAGCTTTTGTTCTCATTCACTTAGAAGTACAATTAGGCACAAGAGCCGTGCGAGGAGTGCACAGGCTGGGTAAAGTCTCAGAGTTGTGGACCTGAGCAAAGTATTGAGAGACTGCTACTACAGGTGTGCGCAGAGTCGAAGGAAGTTAAACACTTGAATGTGTTAGAGGGTTTGCCGCAAGGAGTGTGAGCAGGAGCTTTCTGAAAGACTCAAAGTCATGGAAAAGCTCAGAAGGATTTGAACCTTCGAAGGGGTCGAAGGAAGCACAAGAATCTTGTGCATTGAAAATAGTGAGAAAGCATTGCAAGTTGGGTCACAGGTGATTGAGTTTCATGGGAGACCACTTTGGTAAGAAGTTGCAGATGTCCTTGAGAGAGGAAAGAAAGGACGTTCGAAATTCTTTGTAGAGAATTCGTGAAGTCCTGTGAGCCGTCAGATCTCACGGAGGAGTAGGGGAGTTACGACAAGTATTCCCAAAGGTTCTAAGCTCAAAAGGAGTAGAGCTATAGATCCAAGCCACGAGGGCCGTTGGATTTACCCGTGGATTTCTATATCGGGGTTTCATAGGTTGAAGTCCTTAAATCTTGGCAACAGGACTTACGAAACCATGAAACACGAAGTCTCGAAGGCCGAAAGGATTGTGTGGGCCACAGAATCGGGAGGTGGACAGGTGGCGCACCATCGATGCAGAGTCAAACTCCATTGACCATTTTGGGGTTTCGTGGGGTAAAGACCTAAATTATTTGCATTATGATTCATGATATCATGAAGTCCGAAGTCCCGACAGAGTAAAGGGGCGTTGAAAGGTCAACCTTACGGATGCATCAGCGTTTCGGCAAATCGGATTTTGGGAATCAAGGGAATGAGTTGCTTGACATCACAACCATCGAAATCGCGCTAGGGAGAAAGTTGAAACAGACAGAGGAAGGGTCAGCGTTGCCTAATTTTCAGGTTTTCGGAGATTGAGGGATAATACACTCGACCACCGGATTCTCAGAAGTGCGAAGTCTGATTTCCTGAAGTATAAGGGGGAATTACTCAAAGTAAATTGTGGGTGCAGATTTCTCGAAAGGGAAATAGTGGAGTCATTTCCAAGGACTCTTTGGGCCAGTGGAAAGAGAAAGATCCTGAGCATGTGACCTTCTGACTTGCAGGTTGTGGAAGGGGTCGTGGCATCAATTTGGTATCAGAGCTTAGAAAGTTTTATTTTCTTTCTGTAGTAGGGAAAAGGAGAATTCACCATGCAGCCAAGGAGAAGGGACAGGGAAACACTCGATCCACCAGAGGAGATGGAAATGCCGTGAAGAAGAGGAAGGCAGATGATCGATCCAGCCATGGAGAGAGAGATGCACGATCTATGAGCTAGACTTGAAGACATGGAGACAACACAGAGGCGTACAGTCAGTGCTGGGGATCTTAGTGATTCCAAAAGTGAAATCGAAGTAGAACATGAAGAGGAAGTTGCAGCTGAAGATGCAACAAACAAATGTTTGATTAGAGCTATTGCAAGAATGGGTGCAAGAGCGAAAATGGACATTCCAGTTTATGAGTGAAATCTGGATGCAGAGGAGCTTCTAGACTGGATTAGATCTCTGGACACATATTTCGATTATGAATATGTCGAAGAGGACAAGAAGGTAAAACATGTTTTCACGAGATTAAAGGGACATGCAACATTGTGGTGGGATGAGCTACAAGCTGACAGACGCTGCAAAGGCAAGAAAAAGATCAAAACATGGGATAGGATGATTACGAAGATGAAGGAGAAATTCATCTCCAGAGATTATCAGATTACTTTGTTTCAAAGAATGCAAAAGYTGAGACAGAAGATGATGACAGTAAAAGAATACAYTGAAGAATTCTACAGGCTGGACATCAGGGAAGGTCATCCCAAAAGCGATGATGAAAAGGTTTCCAGATACATGAATGGTCTGAGATATGACATTCAGGATGAGATGAGCATGGTAACTATCCGAACGGTGGAAGATGCTTATCAAATGGCTCTAAAAGTGGAAGAGAATCTGAGCCGAAAGCAGGGTCAAAGAGGCCGAGGCAGAAGTTATCCCAAAGACAAATCAGTTGCCCAAGATAAAAACTAGAAGCCTAAGGAGGACTGGAATAAACCTCAGACTCGAACTAAGAGAGGTGGAACCTCACAGTGAGGGCAAAATATCGAATAGAGAGGAGAGTATGCTGATAATAATATTTTTCCTCGTACCTAGGGTAGAGGAAGAGGAAGAGGTGGAGTAATAACATGCTTCAAATGTGGAAAAAATGGGCACAAGTCTTATGAGTGTCCTAATAAAAATAAGGAAGGTGGAGAGACTCACATCGCCAAAGCACAGAGGTGGGATGTTGAGGCAGAAGATGCTAAAGGTGGAAGATCGTTGATGATGCGAAAAGCTCTTTTGACACCACAGAAGGAGGTGGAGAGTTCAATCCAAAGAAACTGACTTTTCTGGACTGCTTGCAAGACCAAGGACATGGTATGTAGGGTCATTGTGGATAGTGGTAGCATGGATAATCTCATTTCTACAGAGATGGTAGAAAAGCTGGAGCTGGAGACAATTGATCATCCAATCCCATACAGAGTTTCGTGGCTACAAAAAGGACATCAGGTAATTGTCACTAAACAGTGTTTAGTTGAATTTAAGATAGGAGGATATAATGATAAGATACTCTGTGATGTTATTCCCATGGATGTTTGTCATCTATTGCTGGGTATACCATGGCAATATGACAGGAATGTGATTCATGATGGGAGAATGAACACATACACCCTAGAGAAGAATGGGGGGACTCACATGTTGCTTCCAATCAAGGATAAGGAGGTGAAACCTGAAGTAAGCAACATTGTACTTCTCATGAGTGGGAAGGAACTTCTTACAGAGGTCAAGAAGAAAGAGGAACCACAATTTATTGTGGTCAGAAAACCGAAGATTGTTTTGACCAGCATAAGAGTAGATGATTTACAAGAAGAGATTCAGGAACTACTGCAAGAGTTCACTAACATAGTAGTGGAGGAACTACCTCATTCGTTGCCACCATTCAGAAGTGTGAGTCATCATATTGATCTCATACCAGGAGCCAGTTTTCCAAACAAATCCGCGTACAGATTGACACCGCAAGAGAATGCAGAAATCAAAAGACAAGTCTAGGATTTATTGGGCAAAGGGTTGGTCAAAGAAAGCTTGAGTCCATGTGTTGTTCGGAYAGTACTCAGTCCGAAGAAAGATGGAGGTTGGAGGATGTGTACTGACTCGAGGGCGATCAACAAGATAACCATCAGGTATAGATTTCTATTGCCAAGGATGGATGATCTGATGGATTGCTGGAGTGGAGAAAATTCTTTTCGAAKATTGATTTGAAAAGTAGTTATCATCAAATCCACATGAGAGAAGGTGACGAATGGAAGACAACATTCAAAACCAATGAAGGGTTGTATGAATGGCTTGTTATGMTGCTTGGCTTAACAAATGTGCCAAGTACCTTCATGAGGTTAATGAACGAAGTTCTAAGGGAGTTCATTGGAAAATTTGTTATCGTATATCTGGATGGCATACTGATTTTCAGTAAAATAGTGGCAGAGCATCCGAAACATTTGGCTACAGTGATGAAGAAGTTACAGCATGAGAAGTTGTTGATAAATATGAAGAAATCCTCATTCATGAAAACAAAGCTCATTTATTTGGGTTTTGTTATTTCTGCCGATGAGTTGAGGATGGATCCAGATAAGGTGGAGGTAATCAAGAATTGGCCATCACCGCAGAATATCTTTGAGGTGAGAAGTTTTATGGATTGGCTAGTTTCTACCGAAAATTCATCAAAAATTTCAGTGGAATTAGTGCACCGATGATGGATACAGTGAAGAAAAGACACAAGTCTTTTCACTGGACAGAATAAGCCGATAAGAGTTTTAATCTGTTTAAGAGAAAGATTACGGAACAACCAATTTTGGTGTTGCCGGATTTCCAAAAGACATTTTAGGTGAAATGCGATGCAAGTGGATTTGCAATAGCGGTAGTCTTGAGTTAAGAGGATAGGTCGATAGCATACTTGAGCGAGATGCTGAATGAAGCAAAAGGGAAATACTCCATGTATGATAAGGAGTTCTATTCTATCATCCAGGCATTGAAGAAGTGGAGACACTATTTGATTCTGAAGGAGTTTGTCTTATACAATGACAATCATGCACTGCAATTTGTGACTCAATAGGAAAATTTGAATCAGAGACATGTTAAATGGGTTGAATATATGCAAAATTTCACTTTTGTGATTAAACATATTTCTGGTACTGCTAACAAAGTTGTTGATGCTTTGAGCAGGAAGTGTTTTCTATTGCAGGAGTTCAGAGTCAAAACATTGGGTTTTGCTAATCTCAGGGACATGTACAGGGCTAATCCAGATTTTAAGGAGGCTTATGAAGCAGCTGAGAATCCAATTCTCAGAGATAGAAGCCAATGGGAAGAATACATGATCCATGAAGGGTTACTGTTTAAAGGTAATCAGTTGTGTATTCCAAAATGCTCCATGAGGGAGAATTTGCTGAAGGAGAAACATAGTGGAAGATTGGTCGGGCACTTTGGTCATGACAAGATGTTTGCAAAGTTGAATGAGTCATATTTTTGGCCAGGAATGTGATCAAACATCAAGATATTCGTGGACAGATGCAAAATTTGTCAACATTCGAAGGGAAAGAGGAAGAATGCAGGCTTTTATCAACCATTGCCCATACCTGAGAAGCCGTGGGATGCAGTCAACATGGATTTCATATTGGGGTTGCCAAGAACAAAAAGGGGTTTTGACTCAATCTTTGTGGTGGTGGATAGATTTTCCAAGATGGCACACCTCATTCCATGTCAGAAAACCAATGACGCAACTCACATTGCGAATTTGTTTTTCAAAGAAGTCATTCGACTTCATGGCTTACCAAAGGCATAGTTTCAGATCGACACACAAAGTTCATAGGACACTTCTGGAGTACCTTATGGAAGAAGCTGGGGACTAACTTTTCATTTAGTTCAGATTATCATCCTCAGATGGATGGACAGACAGAAGTGGTGAACATAGTTCTGGGAGATTTGCTGAGAAGCCTGGTGACAGAACACCATAGCCAGTGGGACAACATATTAACACAAACAGAATTTGCTTATAACAACTTAGTTAAAAGAAGCACAGGGCAGAGTCCATTTCAGATTGTCTATGGCATGCAGCCAAGAGGAATTTCTGAGCTAAGAGATTTATAACAGATTGTGACTAGGAGCGCTAGTGTAGAAGAGTTTGTAGAGGCGATGAAGGAACTTCACAGCCAGGTGAAGGAGCGATTGCAGAATTCAAGCCAAGAATATAAGCACAGAGCAGATCAACACAGGAGACAACTTCAATTTGAGGTTGGTGACTTAGTTCTGGCACATTTGAGAAAGGAAAGGTTCCCGAAAGGAACATATAATAAACTAAAGATGAAGAAAATCGGACCATGTAAGGTCTTAAAGAAATTTGGGGCAAATGCTTACGAGATTGAATTACCCGATGGGATCAGAATTTTTCCAATATTCAATATCTCAAATTTGTACCCATATAAATATGAGGAAGAAGAAGTAGGAAATGAATAGCCAGAGGTCCAATGGACAAAATAGATTTCAGTTGCAGAAAAGTCACAGATGGAGTGCATACTGGAAAAAAGAGTGAGCAAAAAGACCAGGCGAAAGCAATACTTTGAATATTTGGTCAAGTGGAAAGGCCATCCAATTGAAGATGCCAGCTGGGAGAACAAAGCAGAGATCCAGAGGCATGGAAAGACCATGCATGAGCTCATGGATAGGATCCCATGAAAATTTTCAAGCGAGGGAGTATGATGCAGGAGCATCTCAAGCGAGCCAGCATGGAGACAACGAACAGCTGGACAAGAGCCCAATGCAAATTTTGAAATTATCTTGAAGTTAATACACCAATCTTAAATGAGATAATTAAGAAGGAGTGCACTTGTAAAATGTAAACGGACCTTGAGCGATCCGCTCTTGTCCTTAGTAGGTAGAAGGCATTTATAGTAGTTAATGCAAGTAGATAGAATTGAATGTTAGATTAGACAGTTTTAGAGTGCAAGAGGGAAATAGGATATAGACACCCTCATTGTGTATTGTAATAGAGGGGAGGGTGAAGAGAAGATAATAGATGAGATTATGCCAATTGAGAGCATAGAAGAGAAGCAGAGAGCTATAGTGAGAATTCCATGTAGAGAAGTTCTGGATTAATGCAAAGAAGGTTTTGATTTAGATTCATGGTGTTCAAATATTCTCAGTGTATGCATCTTTGAATGTTATGCTCATGAATGTTTATTCTTTCTGTCATGCAATTTATTTTATGCTTTGTATGAATGATTTCTTGTTGAATGTCTAAAATCTAAGAGAAAGAGAGAGAGTAAGGAAAATGAGTTTCAATTGTTTCTCTATCTGAGCAAGAGTTCCTGCAAGGAGTGCAGTTGAATTGTCTGCAAGGAGTGTGTTGACAAAGGGTTCATAGGTTTGTCTCTGAAAGCTCAAATAAGGTAGCTTTTGTTCTCATTCACTCAAAAGTGTAGTTAGGCACAGGAGCCGTGCGAGGAGTGCGCAGGCTGAGTAAAGTCTCAGAGTCGCAGACTTGAGCAAAGTATTGAGAGACTATTGCTGCAGGTGTGCGTAGAGTCGAAAGAAGTTCAACACTTGAATGTGTTAGATGGTTTTCTGCAAGGAGTGCAAGCAGGAGTTTTCTGAAAGACTCGAAGTCGTGGAAAAGCTCAGAAGGATTTGAACCTTTGAAGTGGTCGAAAGAAGCACAGGAAGCTTGTGCACTGAAAACAGTGAGAAAGCATTGCAAGTTGGGTCGCAAGTGATTGAGTGTCGTGGGGGACCTCTTTGGTAAGAAGTTGCAGACGTCCTTGAGAGAGGAAAGAATGAATAGTCGGAATTCTCTGTAGTAAATTCGTGAAGTCCCGTGAGCTGTCAGATCTCACAGAGGAGCAGGGGAGTTACGACGAGTATTCCCAAAGGTTCTAAGATCAGAAGGAGTAGAGCCATAGATCCAAGCCATGAGGGCCATTGGATTTATCCGTGGATTTCTATATCGGGGTTTCGTAGGTTGAAGTCTCGAATAAGGGACCCTTATTCATCAACAATTGGCAGTTTGATGTATGCAATGGTTTGCACAAGACCAAATATTGCACATGCAATGGGAGTTGTGAATAGGTATATGAACAATATAGGTAAAGACCATTGGGAGGAATTAAAGTGGATTCTGAGGTATTTGAGAGGTACTGCTACTCATGCATTATGTTTTGTAGGTTTAGACACTTTTCTATAGGGATATGTATTCAAATATGGCAGGTGATAAAGACAGCAGGAGGAGCACCACAGGGTATGTTTTTACTATAGGTGGAACAACAATAAGTTGGATTTTGAAACTGCAAAAGGTTGTTGCACTTTCAACAGTAGAAGCAAAGTATGTTGCTTCTATAGAGGTTAGTAAAGAGAAGATTTGGTTACAAAGGTTTATGGAAGAATTGGGAAAGAAGAAGGAGAATAACAAGTTGTACTATGATAGTGAGAGTGCCATTCATCTTGCAAACAAATTAACCTTACATTCGAAGACTAAGCATATACAGTTGAGGTACCACTTCATACGATCCACCTTGGAAGATGGATATTTGAAGTTGGAAAAGATACACACTAGCCAAAATGTTGCAGATATGTTAACAAAGGGAGTAACTAGGGAGAAGATGAGTTCCTGTTCAGTTTCAGTTGGTCTTCAAGAATGAAGATGAATATGAGAAATTTTATAGGTCCAAGAAGGTTCAGAGTCCAACATATACAACAAGGGTGGAGTTGTTGAGATCAGTCTCCAATTCGGAGATTTTTGGTTGTAGAGCCTGATTATCTTCCTGATTCTGAGGTCTTTTTTTTTCAGCCATGTTTATACGCCGTGAAGTATTTACACCCCAGAAGTATGTACACTCTTCCACGAGGGGGAGTGTAGAGGGGGGTTAACCCTCTGCGGTTGAAGGAAAAATTGCCTTGTAATTGTATATCATAATTTCATTGTAAATCTGGACCATTCATTATAAGGTCATAGATCTAACGGTAGAAATTATGTTAGGGTTTTTTCCCTAGAAGGCAACCATCTGTTATGAGGGAAATGTATTGCGTCTATGCATGATGGTTAATATTGTATTCTAAGATAGGATACTGTGAGAGAAAGAAGAGGAAGTTACAATGGGTTTGTTGTAGGTTGTATCTCTTCATTTGCTGGATAATAATAAAGCAAGGACCTGGAAATTTCTCTGGTGGACATAGCCCACACTGGGTGAACCACATAAATCTGTGTCTCTATTGTATTATGTATCTTCTGTTTTTTGTTTCTGCATTTGTTTTATTTTATTTCTCTACGGTCTTGTTTTTCTAACAATGTCTTCTTCCATTATTTTTTGAATCAGATTCCAAATCAGGGTTTGGTTTCTTTTATTTGATCTTGGCCACCAATGATTGTTTTGAGCAACATTCATCAGTGTGTTTCCATGGGATTTTGTGGAAATCACACCACTTTCCAGCTTTCATCTTCGTCTTTCCATTACCCTTGTTTTCCTGCAGCGTGGATGGCTTTTTGGGAGGATGTTTGCTAGAGTTGTCTGTATCATACTCTGGTTGTTGCAGATTTGAAGACCTGAACTATCATTTATTTTGGTGCCTAAACTTCTGCTCGATTTTGACAACATATTGATAGGCATCTCCCAGTGATGATATGTCCAGGAAATCTATTTTGGTTTGGATGTACCTATGCAAAGCCCCGCGATGTTTCAAAATCATATGTTGCTCAGAGTTTTTGATACCTAAATTGGTGTGCAAGTTATGGAAATTATTTGTGAACTCCAACACTTTTTGGCCCCTCTCTTTTCACATTGTGGTCCATCTCATGTATTGGTCATCATAGTTACCAACAGGGTAATATTGTTCCTTGACCGCATCCACAAAAAAATCCCATGTGGGCTCAACCCCATATATTCTAGAATAATCTGTGGAAATTTTCTCCTAGTAAGTTTCCCACTAATGTTTGACATGGGGGAGAGCCTTAAGGAGTGTGAAGGTGATCTTTTCCTTGTCAGAGAAATTGTGAACAAATAAATAACCTTCTAGCATATTTAACCATTTTCTAGGGCATACACATCTATTTATCCTTCAAATACAGGAATATCAAAATTAAATTGTACCTTAAAATGTGAGGTTCCTCCAAAGTGGCCACTTGATGAAGACGCTCATGTTGTTATCGATAGGAACTAAAGGATGTGGGAAAAAATCTCCATCATTCTGTCCCTTTGTTGCATGAGAGATCTCTCAAGCAACAAATTAATAGAATATTATGCTCTATTGTTTTTCTTTTCTTCCTCCATGGAGGGTTTCTTGGATGTGAAAGAGAAATTTTTCTCAAGAGAGACAAGCTCGAGACCCAAATTTCTATACTTGGACCTCATCGGGGACATGCACTGAAAAACAATCAAGACCAGCCTACTCTAATACCACAAATCTAGATTATTTTCGGCATGAAATGAGAGAGGAAATATAATAAATAAATATATTGAGATATTGTAAGAGATCCAATAATATAACAAAGATATATCAGACGTATATAACAAGACACACATATAAACATTAATACACAATTTCTATTAATGAGTGAAATCTACACATCTGTAAAATTATAGAGTGAAAGGCTAGCTAGAATGGTGGCATCTTATCTCTAAGAAGAGATTTGATGGATATGCTCATTTTCAAGAAGATAATTGTTACAATMAGGCTCAAAATCCCTTTTTAACATAAAGAAAATGCAAAACCCTAACCCCAGAAGATGAAAATCCAAAAATTTTGTGGACCCCATTTTGGGTAGTTTGGTGTATCGGGACATAACTTTGGCATACGATCTTCATTTGGGGAAAACGATAGATCGTTGGAAAGGTATYGAAAATGAGCTTCATTTTTGGGGCTCAAAAAAATCCTTTGGCTATCATTAAGGTTCGTGATGGTGAAAAAGTGTTATTTAGGCCCTCAAAATGGCCCGGGAAGTTTAGGAACCGAAAAACTGCTAAAAATAGTAAATTTCCAACAAATTGTTTTGAGCTAGTTGGAATAGGTGGGTGGCCACCGATATACACCTGGATCACTCAAACTACTTATGAAATGAGATAATGTGAAATAAATGTATTTTCATTTTCTTGGTGTTCAAAGATCATATATGCACTCATTTAGACACATTGAACTCATGGATTATAAGTTCTATTTACGAAAATGAGTTCCTTTCTTATTGGTAAGATCTTATTCTCTCTATTGGTTACAATTATCTGCTATGTCGAATAATAATAAACTAATTTCATTGAATGTTGTTTCTTCGAAGATCCATCTTGTAGAAATATCACACTTACATGTATTAATCTAGACAAGGAATCTCCCAACTAAATTTTAGGAATGTCACAAGCTCACAATCAATGCATGTACACTACTTCCTTCACTTCTTTCCCATTCCAAACACATTAAAAACTTAAATATTTCCCAATGTTTAGTTGTGAAAAATTGGGGAGCCATGAGCAACCCCATGAATGCATTTCAAAGTTAAGGTTTGTAGGGTTTGTGAAAAATTATACTTTGTTCAGATAGGATGCCTTTTCTTTGATACATAATTTGTTGAATTCTAGAATAGATTCCATGACTAGGGTTTAGGAAATCCTCAGGTCTTTGAGTGTTGAGAATCAAAGAAATTTGTGTAATGGTGTCATGGAATCCCCAAAATATTGTAAGAATATCCAATAATTTAGCTTGAAGGGTGTTTTCCATTTTAGTCCCTTTCAGTTGTCAAACATAGGTGAGATTTGTTCTAATATCAAAATTTTGATATCTCTAGCATCTATATCAAAATTTCTTGTGAAATATCTGTCGATGAATGAAGCTATGGGATACATCTTCCAGCTTACAAACCTATGAGATGTGGAACATAACAAATATGTGAGTCTTTCTCTCAAATTACAAACCCGAGAGAAAGCCCCTAAGAGGGGTATGTGGTTCCTACCTGAGATAGAGTCATGAACATAGAGATGACCTCCTCCATGATGTGAGTGAAAAGAACTCCAGATGATCATCCAGTGGAAAAATGATCTTTTGAGTTAGGACGTGCTTGTGCCTGAGCACAAGGTGAACGTGTGAAATCGCAAAAGTGTTGGGCACATCGTCATGTGAATAGAAATGAGGATTATGTGATAGCCTCCTCTGAGCAACAAAGTTGATGATAAGACTCCAGGTGATTCTCTTGTCAGTGGTAGTGGGAAATCAGATCTGTAGAGTGGACGTGCATGTGGAAGAGAACAGGTGAACATGTGAAGACCTGGTTCTTCTGTGTAATGTAGTGAATCAGAGTTGTGACATCCCTATGGATGTGCCCCTACTGGATGAGCACTAGTGGGTGTATCATATCCTTTTTTATATATTGTTCAAGAGTCATACCTACCTGTAACCCTAATTGTTATGTAAAGGGTACAGGTCAGCCCCACCTTAATATGATTAATAATAAATGTAAAAGATAACTAATAATAATAATAATAATAATAATAATAATATAGTTGAATTAGAGAGGTCGGACCTATTGAGCCAATAGATGCCTCTGTTGATTGGTCAAATTCTAATATAAGTAAGATATGATTCTCCATTGTAGAATCGTATCTTTCTCATGAGTTTGGAAATTTCAGCAAGCACTTCTACTTGGCAAAAGGTGCGCACCTCTCTTCGGCGCTAGGGTTTCTAGGTATTAAGCACCCTATTGTGTGCTAAGTCATTCTTGGTGGTGAAAGTTATTCTTTTGAAAAATATAGCAAAGGACTTGGCTGGGTTTTCTTCCCTTGTTGAGAAGGGTTTCCTAGGATACTTCTTGTGTTCTTGTGCATAGTGTTTCTTCTTTTGATCTTGGTTGTTGCAACATTCTTGTTTATGGTTAAGACATGTTAAGCCCTAAATAGTGGCTCATTACCAATTAATTGGGGCATATTACATTAGTAATGTTATTTTATTTATGTCGGCTTTATTTCAATTGTTGTAATTATACCTCCTAGTCTCATATATATACCAAGGAGACATTTTCATTTTGAATCATCTTGGAATTGTACATTTATGTGGGTATAAGGAGGTTTCCCCCTCGAAGAGGCTTACTATCTGAAGCTATCTCTTTTTCAAGGCATTGAGTATTTATTATGAGGTTCTTTTTATGTTATATTGATATTTGGTTCTTAACATATGGTATCAGAGCTCAAGGTCTTGGAGTTTCGCTGCTACATCTGAGACACCTTGGAATTTTCGCTGTAATTTTTTTTCTACAATGTTTCTGAAGGAAATTCTTGGAGTATATTTAGTATATAGATCAAGGTACACCGCGTTAAAATTTCATCTCCTAAGGCCTTATAATTTCAGAGATACATCCTATGCAAGATAGGGTTCTGGAATCATACTGAAATAAGTCATTGTGGAATTTTTGCTATAAATTTTTTTTTGTAACATTTTAGACCCTAAAATATGGAGCATATTCACAAACATTAGTAAGATAGTTGTGGTAAAAATTTCAGATTCTGGTTCATATTACATTTTTAGATACACCATGTGGAAGATAGGGTATCTGACTAGTCTCAAGAAGGTGGTCCAGGTAAAACAATCATAACTTCTTCCTAGAGTATACAAATTGAGTGAGACTCATTGCATAGGATATGGGATAGTCTTTAGTATTTCTGGTACGAGTTTCAGAATTTGAAATCAATTATTGTGTGCGGGGCACGCTATACAAGTGAGATTTCCTGGAAAGGCCAAAAATTAGCAAGTTGTGGGGAAGTTACTGTAAATTCCACTTGGAGCATACAATTTTGATAAGAATTGTGTCATTTCAAAGAAGAAATATCATAGAACTACAAAAAATAAAGTTTCATACCCAGAAGGGACGAAACTTTGGAGATACAACAGAAGAAAAGTTGTCTAGCAGAACCACCTCAAAATCAAGGTTGAAAAGTGATACTTGGCCAACATGCCACCCAAAAAGGGAACTTCTACACCAAATAAGACTCCAGACAATCCTACATGGATTCTTGATGAAGGATAATAAATGCGTAGGGACATAAATGATTTAAAAAAGAAGACAATAACAAAATATGAACTACAAGAGATGATGGAGGGTTTAAAAGGGGAGATCGTGGAAGGATTAAAAATTTTCATAATACAGAGGACACCTGAAAGTGAAAATGTATCCCATGAAATTCATGATGAGGACACAAGGAAGGTGAATCAAGAAAGGATAAACTCCAACTTTGGGTTGAAGATCAATCACGTTCCTAAGATCGATATGAGGAAGTTTGATGGCAAGGACCCAATCACATGGATACTTCAGATGGAGAAATTATTTGATCTAGATAATGTGCCATGTACACAAAAGGTACAAATGGCTTCTTTATATTTAGAACACAATCAATTTGTATGGTATCGATGGATTTTTTCTTGCAAATCGCTCGTCACTTGGACAATTTTCACAGAAGAAATGAGAGCACACTATGAGGATACAAGTAACAATACCTTCTTTAGCCAATTGATAAATTTCAAGAAAAAGGGTTGAGTTACAGAGCACATTGAGAACTTATAAAGATTGAATATAAAGGTAACAGATATTCCAGATGAGCACTTGATTCATGTATTCATAGGAACTTTAAAGAATAACATTCAACATGAGGTTATCCTTTGGGAACCCAAATCATTGGATAATGCATTTAGGGTGGCAAGAAATGTTGAAAGTAAAAATATGGCTATGGCTACTAGAAGGACCAATCCTAACAGCTATAGAAAGAATAATTATTCTTCTTCTAAAGCAACTCAACCTACAAGGTTGACACCTCAACAATTGGAGGAAAGAAAAGAAAAAGGACTATGCTTTGATTGTGACAGCAAGTACAATAAGGGGCATAAGTGTGGTGAGAAGAAATTATTCTACATAGATTGTGAAGAGGAATAAGAACAAGAACCATCCCAAGATGAAAACGTAGAAGCAATTTCATTTGAAGAGTTGACTCCCACGATATCGTGTAATGCATTGGATGGAATTAGCACTCCCCAAACCCTCAATATTGAAGGATATATCAAAGAAAAAGGTAATATTCCTAATTGATTCTGGCAGTACTCATAATTTCATTCACTATAAATTAGCCAAAGATCTCAATTTCTTTATATACCCAGCGCCAAAGTTTCAAGTAATGATTGCAGATGGAGGAACTATCAATTACTCAGGAAAATGAAATAAGATCAATATTACTATGGGAGAATATGTAATGAATAGTCCAATGATTTCTATACCCATGGGTGGTGCTAATGTTGTACTAGAAATTCAATGGTTACAATCATTAGGAATAGTGGCTTTTAATTTTCAAGAACTTTTCATGAAATTTTCATTGGAAAAAAAAGAAATCGAGTTAAGAGGTATCATAGGGAAACCCAATAAGGTGATAAGCTCTAATGGCATGAAAAAATTATTGAAAAAAGGGCATCAAGGTGTTATTGCACAACTATGCTCACTAGATGTTCAAACATCTAAGCCATCTATTTCTCTAGATCTCCAAGGGATCATTGATAAGTAGTCCAAAGTATTTGAAGATATTCCCAAAGGTCTTCCACCCACTCAAAATCATGATCATGATATTCACCTAATTCCTGGGAGTGTTCCTCTTAACATCAGGCCATACAGATACCCTTATGCCCAGAAGAGTGAAATTGAGCGCATGGTTGAAGAAATGTTAGAGATTAACATTATTAGACATATCCAAAGTTCTTACTCTGCACTAGTGGTAATGGTATTCAAGAAAGATGGCTCATGGTGTATGTGTCTAGATCATAGAGAGATCAACAAGATCACTATTAAAGATAAGTTTCCAATTCCCGTCATTGATGAATTGTTAGATGAACTACATGGAGCAATCTATTTTACAAAGTTGCATCTCTGTTTAGGGTATCACCAAATTAGAATGAAGGAAGAAGATATCCCAAAAACAACATTATGAACTCATGAAGGCCATTATGAATTTTTGGTCATGCCTTTTGGCCTTACAAATGCACCTTCCACATTCCAAAGTTTGATGAATTCCATTTTCAATCCCTTCCTTCGAAAATTTGTGTTAGTATTTTTTGATGATATACTAATCTATAGCAAGTCTTGGGAGGATCATGTGCGACATGTTGACAAGGTGCTACAACTACTAAAGGAGAAACAATTATATGCCAAACCATCCAAATGTTTCTTTGGAGTGAAGGAGGTAGAGTATTTGGGTCATATTGTATCTCATGAAGGTGTCAAGGTAGACCCTAACAAGATTAAGGCCATGATGGACTGGTCGATTCCCAAAACATTGAAGAATCTTAGAGGATTTTTGGGTTTGACAGGTTACTACTGCAAGTTTGTTTGGCACTATGGAAGAATAGCAACACGTTTAACAACACTAACTAAGAAGGATGCATTTTCATGGACTCTAGAGGCAACTAAATCTTTTGAACAACTTAAAGAGGTGACGTGCAAAGATCCTATCTTGACCACTCCAAACTTCACAAAAACCTTTATTGTGGAATGTGATGCCTCGAGAAATGGAATTGGTGTTGTCCTAATGCAAGAAGGAAAACCCTAGATTTTGAAAGTCGACTACTCAAGGGAAAGGACTTATACAAACCCATTTATGAGAAGGAAATGATGGCAATACTACATGCATTGAAGAAATGGAATGCCTACCTAATAGGTAAACACTTCAAGGTCAAAACAGATCACGATAGTCTTAAATACTTCTTGGAACAAAGATTACCTTTAGAAGAATAACAAAAATGGGTAACCAATATATTGGGTTATGATTTTGAAATCGTCTAGAAAAAGGGGAAGCAAAATGTTGTGGCAGATGCACTCTCAAGAAAGGATGAAGATGTTGAGGCCCTTTTCTGTGCTATATCGATCATCCAACCTGATTGGATAATAGAAGAAAGGGATGAATGGAAGAATGATGAAAAAGTGTGGACTCTCATTCAAAGTTTGCAGTAGGATTCCAGTGCATCACATACATTTACATGGAAAAATGATTCACTATGGTACAAAGATCACTTATATTTATGTAATAACTCCCAACTAAAACAAAATGTACTATTGGAATTGCAGAACTCTCCAGTAGGAGGGCACTTGGGATTTTTGAAAACCTACCATAGGGTCAAGAAGGAATTTTTTTGGGATGGCCTTAAAACTGATGTTCAAAGGTTTGTGGCAGAATGTTTGGTTTGCCAACAAAATAAGGTGGAAAAAATTAAGACCCCAGGTCTTTTACAACCATTATCCATTCCAAGTTAACGTTGGGAGGAGGTTTCCATGGATTTCATCACAGGGTTACCGAAGTCTGAAGGAAAGAGTGTCATCATGGTGATTGTGGATAGACTAACCAAGTACGCACACTTTTGTGCACTCTCTCATCCATTCAAAGCTAGTACAGTTTCCACTGCATTCATGGAGACAGTTCAAGAGCTACATGGCAACCCAAAGATTATTGTAAGTGATAGAGATCCCATCTTCACTAGACATTTTTGGACATAATTATTTTCTTGTTTGGGTACTCAATTGGCTCATAGCTCATCCTATCATCCTCAATCTGATGGAAGAACTGAGATAGTGAACAAATGTCTGGAAGGATACCTTTGTTTCTTTGTCTCTGATAAACAAACACAATGGTTCAAATGGTTACCCTTGGAAGAATGGTGGTATAACACTTCCTTTCATACTACAACAAAAATGACACCATTTATGGCACTCTGTGGATACCACCCTCCTTCCATCACTTCTTCTCTAAAAGAAAAATCTAAGGTTCAAGTAGTGGAAGATCACATTGAGCATAAACAACAAGTTCTCCAGATATTAAAGGACAACCTAACCATGACACAGAATTGCACGAAACAGTAAGCAGATCAACATTGTAGTGAAAGAAGTTTTGAAGTAGGAGATTGGGTGTTTTTAAGACTACAACCATATAAATAGATGTCCCTGAAGCAAGCTAAGAAGGATAATAAATTATCACCAAAGTACTATGGACCTTATAAGGTATTGTAAAAGATTGGTACTATGGAATACAAATTGGAGTTGCCTGCATCTTCACGAGTACACCCAGTTTTCCATGTTTCATGCTTAAAGAATATTATAGGTGACAAGATCCCAGTTCAAACTATATTTCCAGAACTTGACAAGGAAGGAAAAATCATATTGGAGCCTGAAGACATCAATGACACAAGAATTTACTAGCTGAGGAGTAGATCCATTTCAAAGTATCTCATTAAATGGAGGAAACTACTAGCTGAAGAATCCACTTGGGAAGATGAGTCTTTTATACAAAAGCATCCAGAGTTAATCAAGCATTGTAGACAATACTTGTCTCAAGGGAGGGGCATGTTAAGCCCTAAATAGTGGCTCATTACCCCTTAATTGGGGCATATTACATTCGTAATGTTATTTTATTTATGTCGGCTTTATTTCAATTGTTGTAATTATACCTCCATATACCAAGGAGACATTTTCATTTTGAATCATCTTGGAATTGTACATTTATGTGGGCATAAGGAGGTTGACCCTCGAAGAGGCTTATTATTTGAGGCTCTCTCTTTTTCAAGGCATTGAGTACTTATTTTGAGGTTCTTTCTATGCTATATTAATATTTGGTTCTTAACAAGACATGATGAAATTGAAATGAACTACATGCTTAACCTAATGCTTATGAAAATTCAACATGGTATTAGAGAATAGGTCTTAAAGAACCCATTGCACAAGCATCTTTCACAAGAAAAAAGGAAAAACATCACTATTGTCGTACAAGAAAATTAGGCATTTTTATTGAAGAGGAATTTCATCCCAAAATCCATCTAGAAAAGTGCACCCTAGCCCAAGGAACTCTTTGGCACCTTCAACGCACCTTTTCAGTGGATAAAACTCCCGAAAAGTGAAACCCTATTTTTCACCAGTACTAGAAATACAAGAAAACCAGAAGTAACAGAAAACCAGAAGCACCAGTCCAGAAATCCGCTGGTCAATTTTTTTTTTTGGGGGGGGGGAGTTTGGATTTTCAGAAATCTGACTATACCATCTTACTCACCTCAGCTCAACACATATAGCCCCTGAATCCAAATTTCAAAATTTGAAATTTGAAAAATTAGGGTTTCCTCATAAAACCCTAAGTTGTAACTATAGTTGCAGTTTCATAATCAGTTGCAATATCAATTGCAGTTGCAGTATCAGTTCAAGTATCATCTATAGTACCAGTTGCAGTCACCCTTGAAGTTTTTAAGTTTTGGTAATTATTACCGTTGCTACCATCTGGTGCCACTACCTGCAAATGCTATCAGAGGTATGTACTCACATATGTTTAAATTGTTAAGCTTTAAAGGGTATTTATAGGAGAAGGGATCTCTTGCCATAGATCCAGAAGGATCTCAAGATCCAACACATTCAAAAGAAAATCAACACACACTCATTCTTGAGGACAAGACTCCAGGTTCCAGGTTTGATTAATTAAGCTGATAACATTCAAAATTAGACATGACAAAGTTGATTACTACCCCTTTACAAGTAAACACTATAGTTGAGGTAGTAGTATTTGTAAAGTATTATACTTGGTATCATGTGAGCATATTGAGATAAATGCTTAATGTAACATATACAACTAACATCTCCTCTAGGAGAAACTTCTTGTGTTGATCCCAGGTTACCATGGAGGAATGTTTGATCACAACACTAGAAGAGTGTTGACCTCATTTTGTATTGTATTTCTTACTTTTGATCTTTTCTTCAGATAGGTCACAAGTGATAGCTCTAAAGGAGCTACTATGATGATAATTCATTTTTTTTGTTTTATCTACTATTATCAAAAGAGTATTATTATTTCTTGTTGTTTTTTTGACCTTGTTCAGGTCACAGGTGATAACCTTGAGGAAGCCATAGTGAAGGTTGTAGAAGACAACATATTAGATGAGATATGAAGCAGACTATGTACAAGACCATATACATTCATGTACCCAAAGAGAAGAAGTCTAATCTATATCCTTTAGAAAGAAAGAATACAATGAATCTTCAAAGACATCTCTAGTAAGAGACAGATTGAGACAAGAAGAGACTTTGTCATTGAAGAAGAGATAGTTTTTCAAAGAATCAGAGAATCTCATATGGAGATTGACAGTGAGACAATACCTTCTCCCCCTTCAACAATTCAGAGGGAGACATACATTACTTCAGGTTATCCATGATCTCTAGTTGATATGCTTAGGGATATTGCAGTAAGGCATAAAATGCCTACCTAGACTCACTCTGCAAGAGACATAGAAACATACAAGCCTCTCAAGGCACATTCTGAGAAAGCAAAAGATATTTTCGAGCTACACTTCAGTCATGAGCCACTTCATTGATGCTGAGACTCCTTGTCTTAGAGAAGCAACAAGAGAACCGGTATGGAAAGATGCCATAACATAAGAATACCAATATATCTTAAAAAATGATGCATAAGATATTATGTAGGGACGAGAAAGGGAAGTATGTGGTAATTTCCAAGTAGATCTATAAGATCAAGCATGCAGCTGATAGAAGTGTTGAGAAATAGCCAGAGGTTTCACATAAACAGAGGGAGTTTTCTACGATGAGACACTTGACCCAGTGAACCCGATACACTTCCATCCATACTACCATCCATGAGTTGGAAACTTTAGCAGATAGATATATTCTTGATGTGTTTCAGCAAGAGTATTATTGATCCAAACCTATACAGTGTTGGTGACGAGAGCCTGATCTTGATGACTTATTCAGAAAGCATTGTTGTTGGATACAAGTAATCCTTGACTTCTGAAATCGAGATGAAGAATCTGAGTATGATGCATTAATTCTTGGGACAAGAAGTATGACAGAGGACCGATAAGATTTTCCTGAGTCAAGGAAAATATACAGTGAAAATATTAAAGAAGTTGAGTATGAAAAAATGAAAAATCCACTGTGATGGACTTAAAGAAGAAGATTGATGATGATTCAGATGAGACTGATCCACAACTGATTGGATCACTAATGTATTTGGTTAACACCAGACTGGATTCATACCATGCAGTGAATGTGCCTAGTCATTTCATGAGTCAACCAAGACAGACTCACTAAGACAACAACAAAACATGTATTGAGATATATACAAGGCACAGTTGGATATGGCCTTAGATATGCCTCCAGTGTGAAACTCAGTATGCAGGATAGACTGATTCAGATTGAGTAGAAAGTACAAGTGGACCGAAAGAACACACACAATTGATGTTTTATCGTGAAGTTTTCCATGGTTTCCTCATACATAAGAAAAACAAAACTCTGTGACCTTGAGTACCATAGAGACAGAGTATATAAGCATCGAGTGTGCAAAGCAATGTGGCTTCACAAGATTCTGACATATTTACTTGACCATGAAATGGATCCTATGATGATGACCAAAAGCCATGAGTAAAAGCTCTTTGAGAACCTAATTTTTCTTGATGGATCGAAATACAATAAGATGAAACATCCTTATTTTAGAGATATGATGCAGAGGAAAATCGTACACATGCATTACCTTCCTACACATGAGAAGATTGAAGATATTTTCACCAAATTAACTTCATGAAGAATGACTCCCTAGTTGAGAGGGAGTGCTAATAACTCCAGCCAAGACAAAATTCAAAATGCATCCGTGTGAGACTTGGCATGATAAAGAATGCCTCCCTATATGAGAGGGAGTGTTGATGAATGCAACTATGGGATACACCCTCCATCTTACAAACCTATGAGATGTGGAACATAGCAACTATGTGAGTCTTTCTCTTAGCTTACAAATCTGAGAGAATCCCCTAAGAAGGGTACGTGGTTCCTACCTGAGATAGAACCAGGAACATAGAGATGACCTTCTCCATGACATGAGTGAGAAGAACTCCAGATGATCATCCGATGGAAAAGTGATCTATTGATTTAGTACACACCTGTGGCTGAGCACAAGGTGAACATGTGAAATCCAAAAAGTGTTGGGCACATCGTCATGTGAACATAAATGAAGATGATGTGATAGCCTCCTATGAGCAACAGAGTCGACGATAAGAATCTAGATGATTCTCCTATCAATGGAAGTGGGAAAGAAGATCTGTAGAGTGGACGTGCCTGTGGACGAGCACAGGTGAACGTGTGAAGACCTGGTTCTTTTGTGTAATGCAGTGAATCATAGTTGTGACATCCCTATGGATGTGTCCCTAGTGGATGAGCACTAGTGGGTGTATCATATCATTTTCTATATATTATTCAAGAGTCAGACCTACCTGTAACCCTAATTGTTACGTAAAGGGTACAGGTCGGCCCCACCTTAATATGGTTAATAATAAATGTAAAAGATAATTAATAATAATAATAATATAGTTGACGTAGAGAGGTCGGACTTGTTGAGCCAATAGACACTTCTTTTGATTGGTCAAAGTCTAATATAAGTAAGAGATGATTCTCCATTGTAGAATCATATCTTTCTCATGAGTTTGGAAACTTCAGCAAACACTTCTACTTGGAAAAAGGTGTGCACCTCTCTTGGGCACTAGGGTTTCTAGGGCTTAAGCACCCTCTTGTGTGTTAAGTCATTCTTGGTGGTGAAAGGTATTTCTCTTGAAGAATATAGCAAAGGATTTGGTTGGGTTTTTTTCCCTTGTTGAGAAGGATTTCCCAAGATACTTCTTTTGTTCTTGTGCATAGTGTTTCTTCTTGTGATCTTGGTTGTTGCAACATTCTGATTTATGGTTAAGACATGATGAAATTGAAATGAACTACATGCTTAACCTAATGCTTATGAAAAATCAACAAAACATTGTAAGAATATCCAATAATTTAGCTTGAAGGGTGTTTACCATTTTAGTCCCTTTCAGTTGTCAAAGATAGGCGAGATCTGTTCTAATATCAAAATTTTGATCTCTTGAGCATCTATATCAAAATTTCTTGTGAAATCTCTTCTAATATGGAATACGTGCTAGGAATCATTCTTTTTTATTTCATTTTCATAATAAACTATGATTCTATATTTAGGTAGCAAATAGCTTTGATTGATATCTAGATTATAAAAAAAGTACACATGTAACATCTTTTGTTTTTTCTATATACTTGGAAAAGTTTATTAAGCCATTCACTTCTCTATATTATCTTTGTTTCATTGTTTGTTCTCTCATTAAATATAATGGTTATAAAAACATTGTTTCTTCTCTCATTAAATATAATGGTTATAAAAACATATGTTACACAGTTTTTTTGGATGTTCCCTTTCCCCTCTCTATATTATCTTTGTTTCATTGTTTGTTCTCTCATTAATTATAATGGTTATAAAAACATATGTTACACAGTTTTTTTAGATGTTCCCTTTCCCCCACTTAGGAGGTATGCTCTTTCTCTCTCTTGAAACTCCTTTTCACTTTGTACAATAATTTTTTAGTGTTTAAAAGATGGAAAGTTAAAATTGATTGGTAGTTATCACAAATGTTAAGCACTTTATTAGTATTTTGTTATTATTATTATTTTTTAAATGAAAAAGATTATATTCATGAAAATTAAGCCTAGAATGAAAATTATAATCATCATATGTGTAAATTGTATATTGGGTTTGAGAATAAGACCTAAAAACTTTTGGTTACTAAAATATTAACTCTATTGAGTTCTAATTTCAGGTAAGAGCGACCAGATATCTTCCAAGGGAACTCACTTGACTAATCTTTAAGAAAATACCATTATCAAACCCTGGAGAGGTATTTATGGACAAATTGAAGATATGAACCCCATGGGAGCCAAAGACTCTCACTTGACTTATTCAGGAGGAAAAAATATGCTTTTCTTTTTTTCATATACTTAAAACAAAACATCCTGAATATTATCAGGTTATTATGGAAAACTATTCACTTTTCAGTAAATCCCATTACTATTTCTTACATATATGTTTCCTTTTAAATGCAAATGATGCATACATTTTTATGTTTAGAGTTCATAATTTCATGTTGGTAATATAAATTAATGTTGTTTCCTTTTAAATGCAAATGATGCATACATTTTCATGTTTAGAGTTCATAATTTCATGTTGGTAATATAAATTAATGTTGGCATTATCATTTTCTTTAATATTAATTTTTTCAATGTTATCACAACAGAGGGATATCTATTTTTACAAGGACTTTTTATTAGTTACATGTCTTTGAAATTTTTTTGCTATACCTTTACCGAGGCTCTTTTTCCCAAATTAACACTTGAATGTGTAAATTTTCCACTGTGGTCTGTGTTAAATGCACTGTACGTTGCGTTAACAGCACCCCGTCTACTGGTGTATAGACAATACTCATTGCATCATCCCATTTTAATATTGCACTAAACCAGTCCTTTTAACTGGATCGAATTTTTTCTTGACTTTTCAGTTTATGTGAACTTAGATTTCAAAATAAAATCTGTGGCCTAGTAAGTTAATTTGTTTATATTTAATTTTGATGTAGACATGGCTGGTGGTCATTTTTCTTTGCAAAATCCTAATTTTGATGCTGTAATTGTTGTTGGAGGTTCTTTCTTCCTGATAATTTGTGGGTAAGCAAGGTGAATACACCAATGGGTATGAGTTATACAGTGGGGAATTTTAATTGAGGATTATGTAATTCCTATCATGTATATTCATGTGCAAATGTAATTGTTGTTGGAGCTGCTTTCTTCATGATAATTTGTGAGTAATCAAGGTGAATACACCAATGGGTACGAGTTATACTGTGGTTGTTGATGCTGGGGTTATATGTGGTATGTGAAATTCAGCCGACAACAGATGTTTGTAGACTTTCATTAACTGCAAATTAAAATTGCAATCTGTCAAACCACTGCAGAAAGTTGTTTGTTTATCCAGAATGGGAGAGGAGAGCAACGTGCAGAGTTGGTGTATTGTCGGTGGCTTTCCTCTCACTCGTTCACTGCGGGAGCAGTCCTTTTAGATTTGCATGGTTGGAACATCAAATATGTTTCCAGTTGTGTTGTTAATTTATGACGAAGTTTTTAATTTCCACACAAACATTAATAGCTTTCGCTTGCTTATCATTAAAAAATTATTTAAATTCATATGTTAATCTTTTGTTAATGCTTTTTTATTCTACATTTGCAGGCTCTACGAACAACGAGCCACCCTAACCCTCAATATTGAAGGTGTGTGGTTTCTCTCTTTCGAATGCTACTCAAATATTGCAGGGGTTTGCTTTCTTGCCTCGAAAGATACATCATTTGAATGGTGTATCTTCATCTAAAATTTGAATTCTATTCAAATATTGCCTGGGTGTGCTTGAATGCTACATCATTGGAACGGTTTGTCTTCATCCAGATTTGTGATTTGTTTTATCCTTGGAGTAGGTCCAATGGTATAAGAACGGAGCCCAAAATACTCTCTATTGATGAGGATTATTCAAAAGCACCCGGATGAATTTCTTTGGCTTATTAATGAACCAAAAAGGTGAATTTATTCATCATTTTCAAAACCTTTTCATAATATTTTTTATTAGAAAGATAATGGTGAGAAGGACCTTTTGTTTATTATTATTTGACGGTCTTCATAGAAAAATTTGATATTACAGCGCTTATCATTAATCCACCATTAATTTATTGATATTTTGATTATTTTCTTCACATTATGCCTCGAGCATTTCTTCAACCAGCTTGTTGGACTAAGAGTTTGGTTAATTTATTGATATTTTGATTATTTTCTTCACATTATGCCTTAGAGCATTTCTTCAGTTGGAGCAAGAGTTTGGTTATTAGGGAAACTCCTTGATTGAATATTTCATGTTTATCATATTTTTTTTCACGTCTCCATAGGTTTCATGCTTGATGATCGTGCACCTTTTGAGGGCATGTGGTGCTATACTTCATCAAGACTAGGCCTCTTTACCTAGAGCATACACATACTTGGTTTTAGGCTAAGGGTGAGTCACACTCCTACTCTAGTGCAACACTCTTGTATACTTAAACAATTTGTTAACAACTTAACACTTAGTAATTTAAGCATACATCCATGAAACGAAGAGAACACCTGCAAAACAATCAAAACACACACGGATATGGTGTGGGTGGCATAAGAAGTGCCCTAAGACCTGACTAAGCCCTATTATTGCAAAACAATTACTAAATGAGCACTAGTGTCGCGGTTTACAACTTGGGCAGAGTCACAATACTCACCATGTCATTCATACACAGATCTGTCACACCAAGGCTCATCTATCCCAACAACTTTTTCAACTCCTATGGAGCACCCGAAAAAATGCATCCATCATAGACTTGTCATCTCTTCTCTGTCACAAGACTTTGCACCGATATTTGATTAAGTCTCCTAGCATGCCTCCCTCGGACCTATGAAAAGACTTCCCCAAACTCATCCCAACAAAAGGTCTCCCCAAGTCTGTCCACATAATCACCTTAGGGATAAACAAGTCCTCCCATGTGGAGTGACTTGGCTGCTTGAGGGAGCTCACCCCTCTTCAACTAAGTCTACCTTAGAATCGCAAAGATGATCTTACTCTTTTTTTTTTGCAAATATCCTTCCTTGGTTGTGCTCCCTTGTTCTCTTATATGGACTCCAAAGGTCACTATTGTGAACCATCACACCCTTTGGGTGTGTTGTGCCCCTCCGCTAACCATCTAACCTAAACGAATAAACATGCCTCTTCACTAATCTATTTGCACCCAAATGAATTGATGCACTCGTCATATATCATGTCTCTTGGGACCTGCGTGCCCCAACCTTGGTGCACTCCTTATGCCAATGCACACCAACCTCTTTGGTGGGCCCATACTTCAACAAAATTTGACATGTCTCCGCACATTACCTGTCTCAAGTCCTACACTAGTCGGGTGATCAATCCAACTATCACATCCAAGTCTTGAGATGTGCCTCCCCAAGTTTGAACTTAGTTGTTTTTGTACGCATCTTTATCACCCCATCCAACTCCAAAGACTAAGAAAAGTATCCACCCTCTCCTCACTGCTACCACATCCAATCTTCATCAAGGATATCCTTCATAATGTCCAAGTGTTTCACTTCAAACCTATTGGCACGTATGTACTCTTGACTCCTTTTCATGTTGTCTTTCTCTCTCGATTCATGAGCTAGTTGAATGACCAATTCAACTGTCACATTCCTTGAGTATACACACTTTCATGCAGAAACTGGTCACTTCCTTTCACTATTTAGTCACTCCAAAACAAAGTCATCCATGACAAGTTGACTCCACTACCACCTCATGGTACAATAAGCCAATATTCTACACATGGTCCACATCACATCCAATTATGCGAAGAATCAAGGGAAATGATCATGCATCTACACATCAAACCAACGTTTCCCTTATGACTCAAATTGTGATCAATTCCACAAGTCTGGCTTCCTTGGTAAAATTCTCCCCATCTTCATCTGTTTCTTCGAAGATGAAATGTCTCATATTCTCCAAGAACCAATTGTATAGATTGTCTTTTCCCCTCTACTTCATCATCCTACCATGATTTTCTATCTATCTCTCTATTCCTTGAAATGTTTAGGCTCCACCCTTAATCGTGTTTCTCTACGCAAGAAAAATGTGCAGGTCCAAATAATCTCTTTATGTTACAATCTTCCTATCCATGAAATCCTCTAAACTAAGGAAAGTCCTCAACTCACCTGCAGTCACCTCTTCACAAATCAACATCTGTGATGATTGTGGTCAACACATCCACATTCCTCAAATGTCCTAATGAACCTTCCAAAGAACTCCAAGTAGAATGAGTCTCTTCCAAAGAAATTATATGCCTTAGGCATGTTCAAACCAATACTTTTACTAACCTCAACCAACGAACTTCTTAGATATTTGAGTCATCACACAACCATCCACAAGTCACCAAGGCATGCTTTGCCTGATTCAATGTTTGATACCAAAGGCAAGCAAACACCACCCAAGTCACTTGGTCTACGTTCTTCCCATTCAAGTTCACTACCAATGATTCTTGTTTGACTTTTTTGCTAACTCCATTCATCTCCTAGAATGAAACTACTTTGCACCTCCTACAAGCATCCAAACTCTGGAACTATCATCATGAATCATCAAGTCACCAACTGAATCAACAAATATATCTAAGGAACCAATCACCAAGGCACCTCATCCATCCTCTCAAACTCGACGCATATAGACTTCACTATCTACTTCATCATAGCGACCCGTCCAATGCACCTCATCAAAGAGTTAGGAAACCCCTCAAGTCACCTCCACAACTACAACCAAATCTACCTAATTCTACCATAGGAATCATCCAAGAAGGTCGCCCCAAGATCTCTACACATTCTCCAATCAATGCATCTCAATTGCTACATGACTTCTTTGAATCTGCACCACTTGAGTCACCCTGAAGTTTGTCGGTTTTCACCATGGAAACGAATTACACTTGAACTGCCAAGCCATCTGACCTCCCTACAAAGAATTCATCGCAACACTTAGGAAATGTAAGAAATCAAAATTAACTATGTTGAAATAATGTAACTGCAAAGAGTATTCTTATTATTATTGATATTTTATTCATAGGATCAATCCCCATTGTGGATTGATGATGTCGGATATTGTAATAGGACCAAATCCCCTTTTGCGGATTGGTCAACAAAAAATTATAATAGGAAGAATAAGAAGTCGGCCCCAGCAGTTAATAAGAAGACCCAGAAATATAATAAAGGTGGGTTTACCCACCCAGATAGAGAAGTCGGCCCTGCCAGTGAAGAGACACTTCACACATGCTAGAACTTGTATAAATAAAGGAGGCTAGTGCTTCGTTTGATCACAACTCACTTGCTCATTCTTAAGAGGCAAGCTGCAACTTACCATTGAGAGAGAGGGAGAAGAGTGGCGCATCTTTTGGAGAGGACTATATGTATTGGTTTGAGTTATATCTTGACATTGTATTGGCAATTTATGATAAGGAAGTTTTTGCTGGGTTTTCTTCCCCTAGAGGGTTTCCCAGGATAAATGTTGTGTCTCTTGTGAATGTGTATTTCTCAGTGATCTTGTTCTTATGTTGCTCTTATCTATTGAAATGCAAAGAACTATAATAATGGCATAAACATTAACATGGTATCAGAGCCAACCTGAAGGAAACATATTTCGCTAGAGAAAAACGTCATTGTTGCAGTACCTGCAAATTAGGGTTTTTCAAAAGTGAATATTTTCAGCTCCAAAACCACCTAGAAAGTTGTTCCCTCCCCCAAAGATCATTTTGGCACTTAGAGCGCACCTTTTCAGTGGTTGGATATCCCAGAAAGTGAAACCCTAGTTTCACAAAGTACCAGAAAACCAGAGTACCAGAAGTACCAGAAGTACTAGAAAACTAGAAGTACCAGTCCAGAAATCCGCAGATCAAGTTTGAGGGGGTAAAAGTTGGATTTTTGAAATTTTGACTGCGCCAGCTAACTTGCCTCAGCTCAGTGCATCTATCCCCTAGATCAAAATTTTAAAATTCAAAGTTTAAAAAATTAGGGCTTCCTCATAAAACCCTAAGTTGCAGTTGCGGTTGCAGTTTCAAAACTAGTTGCAGTTGCAACATCAATTGTAGTTGTAGCTGTAAGACCAATTGCAATCACCCTTGAAGTTTTCTTAAGAGTTGGTAATGATTACTTCTGCTACCAGATGGAACCACTACCTGCAAATGTCATCAGAGGTATGTACTCACATATGTTTAATGGCTAAACCCTAAAGAGTATTTACAGGAGAAGGGATCTCTTGCCATAGATCCAGAAGGATCTCAAGATCCAACACATTCAGAGGAATGATGCAACCCAGGTGTGATTATTCTAATATGCATCTATTTGTTATGAAATTATCTTGATCAATGTTGCATG
The DNA here is from genome assembly GCA_032191745.1 of Picea mariana. Lineage (NCBI taxonomy): Eukaryota > Viridiplantae > Streptophyta > Pinopsida > Pinales > Pinaceae > Picea > Picea mariana. The sequence continues at coordinate 215,973 of JASDQU010100112.1, forward strand.
TTGAAGCTATGATCAAATTATTAGAAGAATTAAAAGTTGATCATAGAGATTATCCTCTAACCTAACCTTATGTCAAGATAGCGTATTGTCTTAGTACAACAGATAGGTTGAAGAAAGCACTCATCACTTGAGTGAAGGAGACATGGAAGAAAAGCAAGCACTCACTCTTGAGGAGAAGGCTCCAGGTTTGACTAGTCAAGATTCAAAGGTACACATGACAAGATAATGACTTTAGTTGAGATAGTAATCATCGTAAAGTATTATACTTGATAGCATGTGAGAATATAGAGGTATATGCTTTGCCTGATACAACTAACATCTCCTCTAGGAGAAACCTTGTGTGTTAGTTTCAGATTACCATGGAAGAATGCTTGGTCACAACACTATGAGAGTGTTGACCTCATTTCGTATTGTATTCCTTACCTTTAATATTTGCTTCAGATAAATTATAAGTGATAGCTCTAAAGGATCTACTGTGATGATTGTTCATGCTATTTCTTTATATTATCAGAAGGATATTATTCTTTCTTGTTGTTTTGTTGACATTGCTCTAGGTCACATGAGGAAGCTATAGCGAATGTTCCAAAAGACAACGTGCTAAAGGAGATATCATAAATGAAGCAATCATCATTGGAAAAGAAGAAGGTGGGTCACTCAGTAGTTTCCATGACCCACGCTATTGAAGAATCCATGTGAACTCTAGAAGATTATCTCACATCAACTACAAGGCGCTACCATACATATGCAAAGCTATCACAAGTTTACCAAAACTCAAGGTTGATCAAGAAGGCATATGCAATGGATGTGCGTAAGGGAAGAATATCAAGAACCCTTTTCCAAAGAGGGGCAGCAAAGTAGAAGGATTACTAAAACTCATTCATTCAGATGTATGTAGCCCAATGCCATCATCCTCCATTAATGGGTATGTATACTATGTATCATTCATTAATGATTAATCTCATAAAAGACCTGGATATATTTGAAGTGTTCAGCAAGATCAAGGAATTCAAAGCCTTGATAGAAAACCTTTCTGTAAGGAAGATTAAGATACTCAGGTCAGATAATGGAGGAGAATATACCTCAAAAGAGTTCATGAATATTTGCAAACATGTTGGGATCAAGATCCCCAACAAAATGGTGTAGTTGAATGGAAGAATAGAACCATACTGGAAGCTATGAAGACTATGATCCATGATCAAGATCTTCCTATGTGATTATGGGAAAAAGAAGCAATGACAGTTGCTTATGTGCAGAACCGATTATCCCATAGCACACTTGGGCTCAAGACACTGGAAGAGACGTTCACCAGAAAGAAGCCAGAGGTAAGCCATCTCAAAATATTTGGCTGTCCAGTGTTTATTCATATACAGAAAGAGAAAAGAAACAAGATGGAACCCTCCAAAAAGAATGGAATATTTGTGGGATACTATGAGATCTACAAGGCCTTCAGAATCTACATACCTGGTCACCACCACATTGAGATCAGCAGGGACATGACCTTTGATGAAGAAGAAGCACTTAAGAAATCAAGAAGATGCCATCTTGAAGAAGCATATGAAGAGGAACCTGTAAATCCTAGGATTGTAGAATCCATGAGGGAAGTTCCCAGAGTTGCAGAACTAGAGAAGGAAGTTGTAACTTCCCCTGATGAGGAGACTCCTTAAGACCATGATATAACAAAAGTTCAAGAACCTCCTCAAATGACCTTCTCCCATAAAAGAAAGCCTGCTTGAGAAAGAGAGCTTATTCAAGATGGAGAGAAGTATGGTGTTCCAAAAGGAACCTCGAGATAGGTGAAAAGAACAAAGCCATTATCCAGTGACACAAATTTGATGTGTAATCTACTAGATGAAATGCCTACTTGCTTTGAAGAATCCATTCAAAAGAAGGAATTGGCAGATGCCATGATAGAGGAATACCAATCCATAATGAAGAACGAAGTATGTGAAATAGTTCCCAGATCGAAGAATAAAGATGGGGTATCCTATAGATGGATCTTCAAAATAAAACATGTTGCTAATGGAAGTATTGAGAAGTATAAAGCAATATTTGTCACTCGTGGTTTTTCCCAGAAGGAAGGAATTGACTATGAAGAGACATTCACTCTTGTAGCCAAATACACTTTGATTAGGACCATCATAGCTCTTGCAGCTAAGATGAAGTGGAAGTTGCACCAGATGGACATGAAGACAACTTTCCTAAATGGTGTCATCGAAGAGGAAGTGTATATAGAGCAACCTCAAGGATTTGAGGTAGAAGATAGGAAGTCTCATGCCTGCATATTAAAGAAAGCCTTATATGGATTGAAGCAAGCTCCCAGAGCTTGGTATGGTCATATAGACAGTTTCTTGACAAGATTAGTCTTTACCAAGAGTAAAGCAGACTCAAATCTCTACTTCAAAATTATGGATAATGAACCAATAATCTTACTACTGTATGTGGATGACTTATTCTTAACTGGAGAAGAAAATCTCATCACTGAATGTAGAAAGAGACTTGCCGCATAATTTGAAATGAAATACCTTGGCCTAATGCATTATTTCTTAGGTCTTGAGGTATGGCAGAGTCCAGAAAGGATCTTCCTTAACCAAGGGAAGTACACAGTCAAAATCTTAAAGAGATTCGACATACTAGAATATAAGTCCATGAATACACCCATGGAAACGAAGATGAATTTGTTGGTCCATACTTCGTCAGACTTGATAGATGCCACACCGTACAGACAGATTATTGGATCACTGATGTACTTGACGAACACCAGACCAGACATTTGTTTTGCAGTGAACACCTTGAGTCAGTTTTTGGTAGAGCCCTGACGTGTTCACCTAATGGCTGCAAAACATGTGATGAGGTACCTTAAAGGTACAATGGATTATGGTCTTAGCTATGATGGAGATCATGACTTCACATTGAGTGGATACACTGATTTAGATTGGCTAGGAAGCATTGCTGATAGAAAAAGCACTTCCAGATGTTGTTTCAGTTTGGGATCAGCCATGATCTCTTGGCAGAGTAGGAAGCAATCCAGTATTTCTCTCAGCACAGCCGAAGCAGAGTACATTGCCGCATGTTCTGTTAGCTGGGAAGCTATATGGATTCAAAAGTTGTTGACTAGCCTATTTGACTTGGAGATGAGAGCAACCGTGATTCTATGTGACAACCAGAGCTGCATAAAGATGGCAGAGAATCATGTATTCCACGACAGGTCGAAGCACATAGAGATCCTCTATCATTTCATCCGCGACATGGTACAAAGAGGAGCCTTGAAGCTCCAATACATTATCACAGATGAACAGGTTGTTGATGTGTTGACCAAACCTCTATCTCGTGTAAATTTTGAACACTTTCGAGAGAAGATTGGTATAGTCTGAAAGGACCCTCCCTAAAAGGGGGAGTATATATTTATTCCTTTCTTCTGACCTCATTGTTAGACGTAAAGCAAGATGAGTCATTGCTTCTAACCTCGCTGTTAGACATAAAGCAAGATGTTGTGTGTATTCCTTGCTTTTGACCTCGTTGTTAGATGTAAAGCAATATGAGTCGTTGCTTCTAAATTCATTGTTAGATGTAAAGCAAGACGTTGTGTGTATTCCTTTCTTCTGACCTAGTTGTTAGACATAAAGCAAGATGATTCCTTACTTTTGACCTCGTTATTAGATGTAAAGAAAGATGATGATGTGTTCCATGCTTTTGACCTAGTTGTTAGACATAAAGCAAGATGATTCCTTGCTTCTGACCTTGTTGTTATACATAAAGAAAGATGATGATGTGTTCCTTGCTTTTGACCTAGTTGTTAGACGTAAAGCAAGATGATTCCTTCCTTATGACCTCGTTTTTAGATGTAAAGCAAGATGATGATGTGTTCCTTGCTTCTGACCTAGTTGTTATACATAAAGCAATATGATTCCTTTCTTTTGACCTCGTTGTTAGACATAGAGAAAGATGATGATGTGTTCCTTGCTTCTGACCTAGTTGTTAGACATAAAGCAATATGATTCCTTGCTTCTGACCTAGTTGTTAGATGTAAAGAAAGATGTGACTGACACTGAGCTACCAGCTTAACAGCTGTGACATTGAGCCAGTGTAGTATTGTGATGTGCCAACCTACTGTTGTGATGTGCTATAATTTTTTTACTGATACATATTGATGCAGATGATGATGGCATTCTTTCAAGAATGATGACGCTCCGATGAAGAAAACTTCTGATGACTCGTAAATGTGCCAGCCAATGTTCCAAGATGATATTGACGATACTGTCCTCCTGATGCCAATGATGATGCAGATCTCTCTCGCATGATGTTGTTGAAGAATACCCTTCTTGTTAAGGGGGAGTGTTGAAATAATGTAACTACAAAGAGTATTCTTATTATTATTGATATTTTATTCAGAGGATCAATCCCCATTGTGGATTGATCATGTCGGATATTGTAATAGGACCAAATCTCCTTTTGCGGATTGGTCAATAGAAAATTATAATAGGAAGAATAAGAAGTCGGCCCCAKCAGTTAATAAGAAGACCCAAAAATATAATAAAGGTGAGTTTACCCACCCAGATTGAGAATTCGGCCCTACCAATGAAGAGACATTTCACACGTGCCATAAMTTGTATAAATAAAGGAGGCTAGCACCTTATTTGATCACAACTCACTTGCTCATTCTTAAGAGGCAAGCTRCARCTTAACAGTGAGAGAGAGGGAGAAGAGTGGCACATCTTTTGGAGATGACTATCTGTATTGGTTTGAGTTATCTCTTGACATTATATTGGCAATTTATGATAAGAAAGTTTTTGCTGGGTTTTCTTCCCCTAGAGGGTTTCCCGGGATAAATGTTGTGTCTCTTGTGAATGTGTATTTCTCAATGATCTTGTTCTTGTGTTTCTCTTATCTATTGAAATGCAAAGAACTATAATAATGGCATAAACATTAACAAACTATACCTCTTCCAACGACATTCTTTGTTTCACCCATGGTTCAAATATACTATCCTGGACATGCACTTTCCCAAGCCCAATCCATTGAATCTCCACATGAACTACCATGTCCATATGGTTGACCAGACTTACGACTATTTGCCTGCGCATTGGTTAGATTGTGGTGGCTCTAGTTTCTTGACATATGTATCCACATAGGTTACTTGTAGGGGTTATTTTGCAGGTACCCTGAGTCAGATAAGGGTCAGACAACACACATAATTTATGGAGGATTACCTCTCCAGGGGGATCTGACCGACTTTGTTTTTAAGCCCACTAGGACCCTTATAGCTGATTATGATACCTCTAATATTTTGAAGGGAGTATTAGGCCCCTCTTGGGAGAGGAATACCTACTCTAGTGAGGGAGGCCCCTTTTCAGATACTATATCATGTTTGTGTGCATTTAGCCTTTTTGTTTATTTTGGTGTGCTATCTAATTGTTAGTTGGCCCTAGGATTTGGTTTTATATCTCGAGTCTTGAATCATCGTGGAGCCATACCATATTCCTCGCAGGTCTCTCCATTTGTTGAATTTACCACTGCATCTTGACTATTTACCAAAGTTTCCTTCTAAAAGGCGTAAAGTTAGTAAACGTGGTACATATATCTCCACCTCCCAAACTTGTGATTATCCAGTTATGGGTACTGAGTTGAGTCAGAATGACACAGGGAGTCCCTTGACTCTTATACCTTATGTGGTTAATGGGGTTCTTTCATCTCCTTCAGTCACTACATTTGTAGTGTTGAAGGTTTGCATCCTTACTCCTATCCAACCTGTGGTTTCTACTCGACCCATACATACAAACCCTTTTGGGTATCTTTTTGGTACGTCAGGATACAATTCTCATTCCATACCTTCGGTCTCTAACCCTTTTTCTTTTGGTATGCCCAATATGACATTGCAACTTTCATTCTCCATTCCAGCAACTAATGAAAATCCTATTTTTGGACCTAGGGGCATGACCCCTCCGCATTCTACTCTCTCACTTGGTGGAGGTCATATTCCCCAAACGAATCCCGCGATTGGAGGTCAACCTCATTTTTCTTCTAGGTCTAATCCTATTCTTAATGCTCCTAGATGGAGTAATCAACCAGGCGGACTTGCTATATTCTTTACTTTCCCCCTTCCTCCTCCATGTCAATTCCAACAAACACATTTGTTATGACGAATCCCCCTCTTTCCTTTTGTTTCGAAATGGTACATTGAGCTACTGGGGGGAACATACAAAAACTTTAATCATATGATTTTGGTATTTCTCAACCACTTCTAGTTGTCGGTTTGTTACGATGTCGACATAGAACTTTTGTTATCCTTTCTCCAAGATAAATCCACACATATATTGGAACATATCCAAGGTTAGCATAGACATAAGAGTTTGATTAAATCCTACATCCCTCCATAGTTTCTATTGGAGTGGTTCCTTAAGTATTTATTGCCTTATATTTCGAAGGATATTTATACATCCAAAGTAACATCTTAGGAAGAAGACGTTTTCAAAGCCCAGCAACAGGACTTGATATATGCTCAATTTGAGATGTTGTATGAAATTCTTCCTGATGCGTCGCATTCAAATTATGAACCTAGAAAAAATCTTGGGTCTCATGTCGATGACATCATAGGATCTGCAAATGCTAAGTCTACAGACTTGGTGACGAACCATTTGAAGGATTTGTCTCTAAGTCAGCCTGTAGCAGGACAAGCTTCGTCTTTGTCCTCCACTCCCACTTAGTCAACAGATGTGCATTATGTACAGTTGTTGACCAACCCAAATGGTAACCAACAACCAGGTGGGAATATAAATAAAGGATGAGGTAATAACTTTAAGGGTGGGAGAAATAAAAACAAATCCAAGGACGACACTAACAATGAGAGATTGAATAATAATGCTCATTAGGGAAAGAAAGAGAAACATAAGGTGAAGTTTCCTTGAAAACTTTGTAAAAATGATCACCTTAGCCACCTATGCCCCCAAATTGAGGAAGCATAGAAGCTCTTATCACAACCGCCCACTGTGATGACCAATCCATTTTTGCATAATCGACATATGGATTTGTGGTCCTCCAATACCGGAAATGCACTGAGAAAGAATCAAAACCCCTCGACACATGAATGTAATCATCTATGTGTTAATATGGTCAAGTATCATATTGATTTAGCCACTCAATCTCGTGATTACGGTTATTCACATACAATTATAGGTCCAAAGTCTCCCTCTCCTCTGGAAAAACCTTTGCAGATCGAAAAGATGGAACCTCTGCCTCGTACTTTGAAAGGAGTACTAAAATCCTCTTCCCAAGATCCGAATTCGAGAGCTTCCCAAAACTATTCGATTGTCGAAGATATGGGTCAAACCCCTTGTGCGATGTCAGCGTTGGAGATGCTCTAGATGTGTCCTTCACATAGGAACTCCTTGTTATCTTCTTTATGACCTCTAAACCTGTGTGAATCAAATATTTTTAAGTTTGAAGTCATGGATGTTAAGCCTCGCTTTCCTTACCATGCGGCCTTTCAAATCCATGTGGAGTACACGAAATTTACCATAAAATGCATTGTAATCAATGAAGGTGCAACAACGTGAATGATGTCCCTAACTTGTTGTAAATTCATTGGCTCTTTGAATCTATCCCAAACTATGACTATTTTGACCGCATTTGATGGTCATTCATTTTGACCCCACAAAATTATTCCTTCTTTTCCGGTCCATTTAGGTGGAAAGACAGTGGGGGTTGATGTCGAGGTGGTTGATGTGCCCCTCGACTATAATTTAATATTGGGATGTAATTCGACTTATTCCTTGACTGCGATCGTGTCATCTATTTTCTGCACTTTCTGTTTTCCTCATGAAGGGAAAATAGTGATGATTGATCAATTGTCCTTTGCACATGATATTCCTAATGCATCAGTTGGACCTTCAATCCCAGTGATCGAAAATTATTAGTAGGAAACCAAGGATGTTGGTGTCGGAATGTATTCCTCTCTCATGGGTAGCGTTGATTTCATGGCACCAATCCATCACATTCATGCCATTTCCAGTGAGTCTTCATCGTTGATGAGGTTTGCTCCTTTCCTTACTTCGTATTTCAATGACCCTTGGACCCTAACTTCCCCGACTATGTCATGTCAAGGCCAATCACACATTGGAATGGAAATTCCATGGTTAGTGGAAAAAATTGTGTATCAGTATGTTCTTAACACTATTGTTGACCCATATCTTGTCTCCTTGCAAACAAATGAGGAGAATCATGTTCTCGAGCCCGTATGGGCCGCCCAATCGTCTTGTTCGCATGATTTCCTCAACAATACTTTACCTTCATATGAATCCATATTAGATTCCATGAATGGTCCCGATAGGCCTTGGGACAATATGCATCATCGCTCTTATTTTGTCCAAGAACTTGTTAGGATCGAACATGACAAATTTAGGTCTACCTTCACTGAGATTGTTAGTCACGCTATGGTTCTGCTAGATACGCATGGTATTTATGCTGAAGGAAACATGGAGAATATTTCTCCTACTGTCGCGATCGATATCTCTCGAGTTCCTGGCAAATTTGAAAATGTATATATTGGTGCGGATTGTTTCCTGAAGAAATTCAGATCTACACCGATCTCTTCGAATAATTTCATGATGTATTCACTTGGTCATATGAAGAGATGCCAGGGATAGACCCCAGCATTTTCAAACATGAGATCAAGGATTATAAAGGCCCCTGCTATTTAGGCATAGGTAGAGAAGCTACTTAATGATGGTTTCATATACCTAGTTCTCTTGACTGAATGGGTGTCCAACCCTATTTCCGTGAATAAGAAACAAGGAACCATTCATGCATGTATGTATTTTTGAGACCTGAACAAAGATTTTCCTAAAGATAACTTCTTGACTCCTTTCATTCACCAGATTATTGATGAGTGTGCGGAAAGTGAAGTATTTTATTTTATGGATGGATTTTGAGGATATAATCAAATTCAAATCAAACCCGAGGATCAAGACAAGATGACATTTATTTTTCCTTGGGGTACTTTTGCATACCGGAAAATGCATTTCATCCTTAAAAATGCTAGAGAAACCTTCCAATGTGCCATGACCTTTGCTTTTCACGATCTCAAGCATATTGTCAAATCTTACCTCGATGATCTCATTGCTCACTCTCATAAAAGAGTGGATCATTCCACTCACCTTTGACTAGTATTTGCGAGATGTCGTTATTATTGCATATGTTTGAACCCTCACAAGTGCATATTTTGTGTTAGGTCTGGCCGTCTCTTAGGATTATTAGTCTCTAAGTATGGGATCATGGTGGATTCTATGAAGGTTGTGGAAATACTTCGATTGCCTCCCCCACGCAACATTAAAAAACTTCAAGGTTTACAAGGAAAGGCTAACTTCTTGCGTCAGTTCATAGTGAACTATGCCAATTTAACTAAGGGTTTCATGCATCTTTTGAGGAAGGATACTATGTTTATATGGTATGAGTGAGACCATGAATAATTCAACGCTCTTAATAAATCCTTGGTATCGATGCCTCTTTTGAAGCCTTAAGACTACAGTAGGGACTATTTGCTTTATATCGCCACGTCCAAAGGGACAGTTGGTATGGTTCTGGTTCAGGAGGACGATGATCTCCATGAGCACATTTTCTACTATCTCAGTAAAAACTTAGTCAGTCCTTAACTTAAATACTCTCACATAGAGAAACTAGCCTTGGCCATCGTACATGTAGTTCAAAGATTACAAAATTATATATTTCTTTGAAAAACTACCATATTTTCATATATAAAACCATTTCAATACGTCCTTACCAAGCATATTATAGGCGGAAAATACAATAAGTGAATTTTTATTTGTTAAGAATTGGATCTCAATTTTGCTTCAGTGTAGTCTAACAAATCGCTTGTTTTTTTCCGAGTTGATATAAAAATTCCCTCAACTAGATGAGGAAGTTAGTCACAACGATTCGTTCACGGATGAACATATCTTTCTTATATCATCTTCGAACACCTAATATGGAGACATTCTAATATATCTTCAAACCTTGAAGCTGTCCCACCATCTATCGAGAGACGATTGACAACGTATACATCATCAAGATAAAAACTACCTTATCATCAGTGACACTTTGTATCACCGAAGAGTATATAATATTTATTTTCATTTCTTGACTCACGAGGAAGATGAGTTGGTTCTCAATGACTGTCACAGTGGGGCTTGTTGTGGTCATTTGTTTGGACTTGCGACAACCCAAAAAAAATTGCGAGGTGATTATTTTTGGTCGTCAATTTTCAAATATTGTGTTGAAGAGGTCAAGAAGTGCCACCCTTGCTAAGTGTTCTCTCATAAAATGTGCCCGCATCCAACCCCTCTTCACCCAGTCATCACCGTCAAGCCCTTCACCAAGTGGGGGGTATATTTGATGGATTGTAACCCAGCTTCATCTTGGGGGCATCAATATATAATTATTGTCATGGATTACTTCACTAAATGAGAAGAGGTCATGACTACCATTAAGTCTGATGGAAAGATTGCAACATTCTTCGTATTCAACCAAATTATAGGCCGGTTCGGAATCCCAAAGGAGATTGTCATTGATCATGGAAGTCACTTTCAAAATGAAATGATGAAGGAGTTAGCATCAAAACTAGGGTTTAAGAATGGTCATTCTTCCCCTTATTATCCCTAGGCAAATGGACAAGTAGAGGCAGTGGATAAATCTCTCAAGACCATCTTGCAAAAAAATATCAGCCAAAGTAAGTCTGACTGGCATCTGATGCTTTACCCTACACTTTGGGAATATGAAACCTCAGTAAATAATTCCACTATTTTTTCTTCTTTTCAGTTAGTACATGGCGTGGAGTCGATGCTTCTGATTGAATGTGAAATTCCTTCCCTCAAAATAGCAATTGAGCTCCTACCTAACACACTCGATCTTGAAGAACGCCTTGTGCACCTAGAGCATATAGATGAGTAGACTTAGGATGCCTCTAAAACTATTGAAGTGAATAAATGACATGTTAAGGTTCAGTATTATAGGTCTGTTTGTCCTCGATAATATAATGAGGGTGACTTGGTCCTCCTATATGACCAAGCCAAAGAAACATTGGCAGAAGGCAAGTTCAACCCCATGTGGCATGGTCCTTATATCGTGTGACATGTTTTATAGAAGGGATCCTATGAATTGGAGGATTATGAAGGGAATATGCTAGATGAGCCTAGAAATGGGCTCTACTTTAAAATATATTACACTTGAGCCCTCAATCTTAGGCATGACTCTTTGTATACTAGTGTATCTTAGTGTATATACATATTTTCCTTTGTGTCATCAACTTTCTTATCAAGTTTTCCCTTGGTTGGAAGATGTAAACAAAGTCTCCAATTTACTTAGGATTTGCAGATGGTGTCATTCTTCATACATGAAACATGGCTTCCACCGCTTGGGTCAGTTACTCACTCGAGGGTCAACTAGTGTCTTCAGGTGGCATTCATCTGGAGCCATCAATGAATAATGTGGTTGAGTATAGCATCATTATAGAACTATTACACGACGCCATTTCACATGGTGTTTGGTATTTAGAGGATCTCTTGGACTCTCAGTTAGTCATATTCTAGTTAAACAATAGTTACCGTGTGAGAGACCCCACTCTACTCTGATGATTCCTGTAATGTCCCCAAGGCTGAGCCCTATTGTAAATCATACTTGTGAAATGAATTGTAAATATGTTTTATAGGATGGTGAGCCAAGTGTATATAAGCTGGTGGGCTTATGTGATTGTTAGTCTAGAGAACCTAAGGGTTGGAGGCCAAGGGCCTGATTTTGTACCTGTATGTATGTAGCACATCAATAAAATATAAGCATCGTTGTGTGCAGACCGACCACGATGAATGAGTGATGGGGAACTGAGCTTCCACAGAGTGGGCAAGGAATTAGGGGCTGGAAGGTGGGAAAAGGGGCTAAGTGTTGAGCCTAGGGACTTAATTCCTTGGGGAATAATATTTTAATATTATTCCAAAAAGACATGTTATTAGTATGTTTTTATCCTAAGTTCTTTTGGAATGACATGTGACTTCCAAATGGAAGGAATGCATGCTGAAGGAATGCATGTAGTTGCATGGGTGACAAGTGTCAATCGAGGCACATGCAAATAAAAGGGATGAGATGAGTCACGTTGGGGGTTTGGCTTCCATTCTCGTTGACGGYTGTCGGGGTTCCTCCTCCATTCGACCCCCGATTGTCTGAGGTGAATTGGTCTGACCTCTACAGAGAAACCCTCGTGCATCTTCTGAACCAAAATGCGTGTATCTGTGTTYGTTATGGGATCACTGGTACATCCTMTGTATGAATAGTTTGAACCTGTGTTGACCCCTGCATGGATTGTGTGTCACGCATCCCCGAGAACCAAAGCGTGAGTCTATCCTATGTTGTCGGATTGAGAAATAAGAAGTGACTTGCCATTGTTGAACCTGTTGGAAAGCCCGTGTCTATTTTTCCCGTGGGTTGTTGTGGTCACGTAGTGTCGGACTGCGTGTGGCTTGTTCGCTAGTTGTGAAACACTCTCTCCTGGTGAGAGAGGTGATTGAGGTTGGAAGAACTGGTGGCTTGGCCTTTGAGCGACTCTCTCCAGGTGAGAGAGTGCATAGAGGAGGGAGAGAACTCCTTGAAGGAACCCTGTAGCTGCCACAGAGCTCTGAGACTTCCGGTTTGGTCTGTTGCTGAAAACCAAGGCAAGGGAGGTTAGCAGCTGAAGGACTGTCTAGGTGATAGAGAAGGTGTATACTCCTAGGGTGGAACATGCATGTGGGGAAGGAGAGTCTGTGGGCAGTGAGTATGAGTGGTTCCTCGGAGAGAATTCCTTCCTTGTGACTGTGTGTTTTTCCTATAACCTCATCCTAGCCTAGGAATCCCTGCCTTGGGGGTGGAGCTTAGTCCCAGCTCGGGGGTGACCCACTATTGAGATGACGAGTAGTGTGGTCTAAGGCTGGGAGGTTTGTGTTAGAATATAGAGGATTGTGCTCATTTAACCATTGACGATACCCTCATCACCCAACCACAGGCCTTAAGCCACCCTCCAAGCACCTTGACCTTGACCGAGAAGAGAATTCTGGCTGCAATCTATAGCCAAGAGAGGCTAAATGCACCAAGAAAAAGAATAGAAACTAAACTGAACAGATGATCCCACCCATAATCTAGCACACCACTCTCCCAACTTTCCCAGAAAACCTGTGCACCAGATTGCTGCTGCCTGCAACTGCCTGCACAGATATTGCTCTCACTGCAACTGCTGAGATGACAAATAATGAAACTGGTGCCCTGTATTTATAGTGGACTGGCCAGTCTAACTGGGGCTGACCTGACCAGTCTAACTGGGCCGACTTCTTCTTCTGGGCATCAATAAATTCAATATAAATATATTTGTTCAGTCGACAACCTATCTAGGGTTTCCTTCAATTGTTTGCTTCCTTCTGGAGGATTCTAGTATTGTCATAGGTCATCATAGAGGTTCATACCTCCCGAAGCTACCATAATATTAACACTCCCTCCTAGCTAGGGAGGTATGGTCTTGAGCACAACAGACCATTCAACTGGTAGCACCACGAGCACCTGTCATTATTATCCGACTGGATAATCTCCTATGACAACTGGTACAATATCAATTTATAGAACACATCTGTGTCTATTCCAGTAGTACACAACTACTCAGACTTTGTGAAACACAATCACAAATTGTCCTTCATAACAAATAGAAACCTGCATATAACCAATGTTATGATAAAAATTGTATCATCTGGGCCAATCTTTCACTCACATCTGTGAGTTCTGAAAGAATGTCTGCCACCACAGTAGTCTTCATCTGCATAGAAACAGTGTTACCATAAAACTGAATCAACTGGGCCAATCTTTCACTCACATCTGTGAGATCTGAAAGAGTGTCTGCCCTTAGTATATAACATCAATAATAATCATCTGGGCCAATCTTTCACTCACATCTATGAGGTCTGAAAGAATGTCTACCCTCAATATAGAATATCAACACTGGGCTATCTACCCCATTCTTCTCAACCAAGGAAGAAGGTTTGTTTCTGATTTCTGAACCTGGACCATTTCCCACCCCAGTCCATTCTTCTGAGACCAAACAAGGTGTAACATGGAGAGAATGAGTCTGCCCTCAAGAAATGCTTGGACCATTCCTTATCCTGGGCCATTCCTCCGACACTAAACAAAGTGTAACCTGGAGGGAATGAGTCTGCCCTAAGGAATGACTGCCTTGGACTATTCCCCACCCTGCTCCATTCCTATGACACCAAACAAGGTGTAACCTGGAGTGAATGAGTTTTCCCTCGAGGAATAACTGTCCCTGATTGTTGAGCCTGGACTACTCCCCACCCTGGGCCATTCCTCCGACACCAAACAAGGTGTATCCTAGAGTGAATGAGTCTACCCTCGAGGAGTAACTATCCGGACCATTCCCCACCCTGGGCCATTCCTCCGACACTAAACAAGTGCAACCTGGAAAGAATGAGTCTACCCTCAAGGAATTTCTGTCTTGCATCAACCTCCAAATGGACGATTCTTCGAAACTGCTCATAACTGTGAACTTCAAAAGAATGACTACCCAGCGAGGCGGACCATTCAACTTGACCACTACTCAGAGTGACTACCAAGAAGAATGACTGTCCTAGACCACTCCACATAAAATGGGAAGTTGATGTCTATGATACATTGGTAATCAGTCTGCCTCCCATGTTAACTACAATGGGAAGCCACTGTTCGTCAGAAATCTCAATCCACTTTTCGAACAGGAAAGCATCTGTCCAATCTGGATTCTTACAAAAATAAATAACATTTCAATTCTCCCTCCTAACTGGAGAGTTATTTTAATCACAGAAATAAACATTTTTGCATACCTTCTCTATCTTGGAGAGTCTTCCCTTATAGCTAAGGGAGTTATTTCCACAATCCCCATCTTCTCTCGGAAATATGCAAACTTGATTCTGGAAAGAGGCTTTGTCAGGATATCTGCTGTCTACTCATCAGTGGGGATATACTTGAGCTTTACCTCTCCTTCCTGGACTTTATCTCGGATAAAGTAGTATCTAATCTCAATGTGCTTCGACCTTTCATGAAATACTGGATGCTCGGATAATCTTATACAACTCTGATTATCGTAATATATAGTGGTTGATTCTGGAGTCTGATCAAATAAATCGGATATTAACTTCCTTAGCCATTCTGCTTTTGTGCATGCTTCACAAGCTGCCATATACTCTTCTTCTATTGTACTAAGTGCGACAGACTTCTGCTTCCTGCTGCTCCAAGATATCATAGCGGAGCCCAAGCTGAAACACATACCTGAAGTACTCTTTCTATCTTCTGCACTTCCTGCCCAATCAGAGTCTGTGAATCCATGAAGTTGGATATCACTGGATGTGGTATATCTTAAACCATAGTTTATTGTCCCACGAATATATCTTAAGACATGCTTTGCATCTATCCAATGCTCTTGTCTTGGTTCCACCTGGAATTGACTTAATGTATTGACAACAAAGCAAATATCTGGCCAAGTATTTACCAAATACATCAATGATCCAACTAGCTGCCGATATAGAGATGGATCTACTGGATCAGAATCTAGGACTTTCACTTTTCTTATATCTGCATTCATAGGAGTGTCCATGGACTTGTAGTCCATCATTCCAAACTTCTGGAGGATCTTTATTGCATATTTTCCTTGTCCAAGGAATACTTCACCAGGCTTCTGCCATACTTCTAGTCCCAAGTAATAGTGCATGAGGCCTAGATCTTTCATATCAAACTCAGAGGCCAAATCCTTCTTGCACTGAATGACTAGATATTCTTCACTTGTTATAAATAGATCTTCAACATATAACAGTAGAATTACAGGTGCATTGTTCACGACTTTGTAGTAAAGGTTTGGATCTGCATGACTCTTGGAAAAACCAAGTCTAGTTAGATAACTGTTCATCCTGGCATACCAAGCCCTTGGAGCTTGCTTGATTCCATATAGAGCTTTCTTCAGTCTGCAAACATGAGTGTCTCTGGAGTGTACCTCGAATCCTTGAGGTTGTTCAATATATACTTCTTCTTCGATAGCTCCGTTGAGAAAGACTGTCTTTACATCCATCTGGTGTATATTCCATCCCATGGAAGCGACAAGAGATATAATAGTTCTGATGGAGGTATACCTTGCCACTGGGGCAAAGGTTTCATCATAGTCTTCTCCCTCCTTCTGGGAGAACCCTCTAGCCATGAATCTTGCCTTATATTTATCCACGCTTCCGTCTGCTGCATGTTTGAACTTGTATACCCATTTTGAAGTTACAACTGATTTTTCTTTCGGTCTTGGTACAATTTCCCATACTTCCTTTCTCATAATGGACTGGTGTTCTTCCACCATAGCTTCTTTCCATTGTTCATTTTTAACTGCTTCTTCAAATGTAGTAGGTTGTTCATCTAGAAGCTTTGTCATATATGTTGCATAACTTGAGAATCTTTTCGGTCTTTTAGTCTTCCTAGATGTTCCTTCTGGAACCATGATTCTTTTTGCGTCTTGTAAGGTGGCTTCAAGCCAAGATGGTGTTTTCTTGTTCTTTGGCATATTATCTAGATCATCATTCTCACATATCTCCATAGGCTGATCCTTTTCGTTATTTTCACCTTCTGTGTTTTCTTCATTTAGTTCTTCAATTTCTTCTTCTTCTATAGTTTCTTCAATAGATTTTCTGAAGGCCATTCTTTCATTGAATGTTACGTCTCTACTTACTTCTATCTTGTGTTGGTATGGAATATATATTCTGTAGGATTTGGATGAATCACTATATCCTACAAATATCCCCTTCTTTCCTGAGGGTTCTAGTTTATTTCTTTTATCTTTGGGAATATGAGTATAAACTTGACATCCAAATATTCTTAAGTTTTCTATGTTAGGTTTCTTACCTGAGAATGCTTCTTCTGGTGTCATGTCCTTCAATATGCGATGAGGGATTCTGTTCTACATGTATATGGCCATCATTGCTGCTTCTCCCCATAGAAACATGGATAGATCTTGATCGTTCAATAGGGATTTTACTGTTTCTTCGATAGATCTGTTCTTTCTTTCTGCTACACCGTTTTGTTGAGGATTATGAGGAACAGTTAGCTCCCTCCTAATCCCTGATGATTTGTAGAATGCAACGAACTCCTTCGAGGTGTATTCTCCTCCATTATCTATTCTTAATGTCTTGATCTTCTTGTTCGTAAGGTTCTCTATTTCTACCTTAAATTCTTGGAACTTGTTGAATACTTCATCTTTTGACTTCAGTAGGTACAACCACGTCTTCCTTGAATAGTCATCTATGAATGTTAAGTAGTAGAGTGCTCCTCCTAAAGATTTGAATGGCATTGGAACGCAAACATTTGAGTGTATTAGATCTAGGGTTTTCTTAGATCTATTGTTGCTTCTTGGGAATGGTTTCTTAATTTTCTTCCCAAGGGCACATCCCTTGCAAATTCCTTCGTGTGTAGACTTCAATTCTGGTATCCCTTCAACCATCTTCCTGAGGAAAGGTAATGCTTTATAATTGATATGAGCATACCTTCTATGCCAAAGCTCATTAGGGTTGACTTCATCATGTACTAGGGCTTCTTCATTTCATTCTAGTAGTCTATATAGATTCCCTTCACGTTTTCCAATAACCCTAGCATCTTCTATGATGGAATCTTTATGCCATGATAACACCTTTTCATCTATGAAGGCTATTATATTTCCTTTGTCTTCTAAACATGATATTGATACAAGATTCTTTTCTAAACCAGGTACATATAGAACATTGCTTAAGTGAACATGATTACCTGATTCCAATTTGATGGAGGCTTGTCCAAATCCTTCGACGGGGTAGGTGCTTTTGTCTCCAAGCTCCACTTTGTACGATGTCTTTCTCTCATTTAGATCTGAGAGTCTAGCTTGATCTCCCATCATGTGCCTGGAAGCTCCACTGTCGATTATCCACATATCGTCTTCAATTGTCCCGGTAAGTGCTGAGTAATGTAAGAGACTGACTGTTTCACACATGTCCTCGGTTGACTGATAATTGGTCATGCTTTGATCCAAAACTTCAACTGCGTCTTTTCTCTCTTATGAGAAACTCAATAGGTGCACTGAGTTAGTGCACATCTGGATATCTTCTCCTTGAGAAAGATGCTCCATCATAAGGTGTCGGATTTCAGAATTAGGGTTTCTGCAACTGCTACTGCTAGTAACCCTAGATGCAGTTCTTTGGAAGCTACTCCTGCTAGTAACCCTAGCAGCAATTCCTCAATGAGCTCAATACCTAGTGGTTATGTTTCCTTCTAGCGTTTTAGGCTGATTGAAGGGTGTGTGGGCCCATAACCTGTTAGAATATAGAGGATTGTGCTCGTTTAACCATTGACAATACCCTCATCACCCAACCACAGGCCTTAAGCCACCCTCTGAGCACCTTGACCTTGACCGAGAAGAGAATTATGGCTGTAATCTATAGCCAAGAGAGGCTAACTGCACCAAGCAAAAGAATAGAAACTAAACTGAACAAATGATCCCACCCAGAAGTTAGTGCACCACTCTCCCAGCTTTCCCAGAAAACCTGCGCACCAGACTGCTGCTGCCTGCAACTGCCTGCACAGATATTGCTCTCACTTCAACTGCTGAGATGACAAATAATGAAACTGGCGCCTTGTATTTATAGTGGACTGGCCAGTCTAACTGGGGCTGACCTGACCAGTCTAACTGGGCCGACTTCTTCTTTTGGGCATCAATAAATTCAATATAAATATATTTGTTTAGTTGACAACCTGTCTAGGGTTTCCTTCAATTCTTTGCTTCCTTTCGGAGGATTCTAGTCTCGTCATAGATCATCATAGAGGTTCATACCTCCCAAAGCTACCATAATATTAACAGTTTGTGGAAGCCCTACACTTGGTTGGTGTAACTACTATTGTTTCCAAGATAAGTACCAGATGATGTTTTAATTTATGTTTCTGCATGTCTGTGTATTTATAATTATCATGTATTTTTTTGTGCATATGAAGTAATGCTAATGCCATGTTTAAAATTATGATAGAAGTAATTTTTAGACTTACTCTAAGCTCTAAATGTGTTTCTTTCTTAAATGCATGTGGATTATATAATGCCTATATGAGTTACAGAAAAAGTAGTGCTACAGTTTGGTATCAGAGTGATTAAGCCTTGGCACCGAAAAGTGGTGTTAGAATTTGGTATCAGAGCCAAGGTTTCGACACTAAGCCTAGATGGGCCAGTTGAGTGGTCTTTGGACCGAGGGTGTGAGGAGAAATTGTGTCTGGAGGACCAATTCCGGACCCTGGAATGATCCGGAGTGTCAAGGAGTTACTTGATCATGCCTACAAGCTCAAGAGGTATAGCGGTGTTGTGAAACCGTAGCCGATGTGGTCTATGGCCACAGGGAGAAAGAAATCCACACCAGAAGTGTTGGAACCTTAGGATCTATTCAGGAGGGAAGGCGAACCCTCATGACCGTCGGATCTGGAAAGTGTGCATAGGATTCAAAAACCCTTTGGAGTTGCACAAGTGCGTGGGAATCGCGATACACGAACTCCCGAAAACCCGAGAAGATATACGTTGTAGATCTGGGAGGAAGGCCCAACTGTTAGATTTGGCGGAGTCACGCTTGAGTTAGTCGTGAAAACCTTTCAGATTTCACAAAGTTGAGAGATGGTAAGTGAGGGAGGGGAACACCTCCGAAACCCAAAACCCAAAATACCGAAACGATCTACACTGTAGATCGTAGGATGGAGTTGATCGTCGAATCAAGTTGACGAGTAAACTGTAACTTTGGGATTTTGGAAAATGGAAGTTCAAGATGTGGGATGCATGAAATCCCGATGCCCGAAACCCCAAAACACTGAAAACATCTACACCATAGATCTGAGGAAGGAGTCTAGCCATTGGATTTTGCTTGGAATGGGCATGGGCGCATGAATGTGTACCACGTGCCAGTGATTTGAGAAGATAGGCGAGAGTGGTGGGATCTGATGACATCACCGAAGGTGACGTGGACCCTCCTGAACATACCATGTGCCACAGTGGTGAAGGACGATAGCTGTGTTGTGGGCCCAAAGAATAAAGTAAATCAGAATTTCAGATTTCGAGGATTGTAGTGACAAGGAGTTAGGAGTCACTACATAGTGAACTCCCGGGTACCGAAAACCTAAAGTCTCGAAGTCCTGAATCCATCGGAGACTGAAGAACCATAACAGGTTTTAAGGGCGACAACTGTGTTGTGTGCTCAGAGAGAAAGGAAACCGAAATTTTGGATTTCAGGGATTGTAGTGACAAGAAGTTAGGAGTCACTACATAGTGATCTCCCAGGTACCGAAAACCCAAAGTCCTGAAGTCCCCAAATTTGCAGAGCCAAACAGAGCTCAGAAAACTTTGTGAAGTCAAAATGTTTTTCTTGTTCACGTTGGCTTATGAATGTTGTAAGTTTTCTTGAAGGTTTAAGGGCCTGAAAAACTTCGGATTGATTGCACATTGTGTGTGCAGAGTTTAACGAGTGTCAGGATAGCCAAGAATAGACGCCGAATAAGGAAATGGAAGAGGTGCAGAGTGCCTCCATTTCAGAGGATGAAAGAGAAGGAAAGGATGTCAACTTGGGATTCGAAGGAACAAACTCTAATGGGCATGGAAAAGAGATAGATAAATAAGGATGTATGATGAAACTCATTGAAAATTGTAGAAAGATGCCTAGGCTCACCGAGATGATAGCCGAAAGCTCATGAAAATCAGGGATCGACGGGGTGAATTCAACTTAAAAATGTTGAAGAGCCTGGAAAGAATAGAAAAGAAATTGGAAAAAGAGAGTGACACAAGAAGATCAAGAAGTTTCAGAACCCYTGAGAGGAGAAGAAGATCGAGGAGTGGTAGCAGACATTAATGTCTCTCCCCGAAGCATTCTGGAAGAGAAACACACAGTAGTTCAAGCCCGTCCCCTACCAGAAAACACTGAAAATATGGAAAGGATGAATTGAAAGGGGAGATGAACAAGATCAAGCCTCCAACATTTTATGGAGAACATAAGAAGGAGGAATATGCCGAGACATGGTTGCTTGCATGAATAAATATTTCCAACTGTAGAACTACTCCACTCATGCAGAAGGAAGAATTGCGATGTACTAGCTAAAAGGAAAAGCATCCATGTGGTGGATCAGTTTGTGCAAGTACAACACATCAGAGAGAAAGATATCACTTGGAAGGAGTTTAAGAGGTATTTCGAGAAGAAATACCTCACCAAAAGATATTATGACAGAAATTTGAAGGAGTTCTTCGAACTCAAGCTAGGCAGCATGACCATTGATGAGTATGAACGAAGTTTCTTGGAACTSCAGAAGTATGTTCAATTCATCAAAGATGAGACTGTCAAGATTCAGAGGTATCTGAGTGGACTKCCACCTTCCATCGGTGATAAGATTCAATATGATGATCCTAAGACTATGGAAGAAACAATAAGAAGGGATAAATGCTTGTATGAACAACAAAGAGAAATGCCTACCTTTCAGAAGGCTTGGGATGATCAGAAGAAGTTCAAGAAAGAGCAAAGGCAGAAGGGAAACAAGCCTCCCTTTTTTAGAAAAATTCCTCAAGGACAACCATCCTTTAGAGAGCCCAAGAAGGTTGAAGTGAGTGAGCAAATGCCTAGACCATCACCTATGGAGTGTTGGGGCTGTAAAGGGAACCATAGGTACAGATACTGCCCCCACAGAAAAGATAAAGCGAGAACCTTCCACAATGTTCAACAAGCTGAGATAGTGGAGCATATGAGCAGGAGAATTCGAAGGATCTACGCAGCCCTAGACAACAAGCAAGCAGAATTTCAATTGCACATGATTGAAGTGGAAGGTATGATTAACAACTGACCACTAATTATTTTAATTGATTAAGGGGCTAGCCGTAGTTATGTAGATCCTAGGTTGGTGGAAAGTTTTCATTTATCAAGAAGCAAACATGAAAAGTCTTGGCTAGTGCAGTTAGCCATAGGAACCAAAAGGAAGTTCACTGAATTGGTTAAGTCCTGTTCATTGGACATGAAGGGATTGAGCACTAAGGCTGAATTGAATATTCTTCCTTTAGGCTCTTACGACTGCTTAATTGGGATGGACTGGTTGGACCAGCACCATGCCCTTCTGAACTTCTATAACAAGAAGTTTACATGCCTGGACGAAGAGAGAAATCAAGTAACATTCCAAGGAATTCCCAGAGCCGTGGCTGTTAGAGAAATCTTAGCCATGCAGCTGAAGAAGTGTTACAGGAAAGGCTGTCAATTATTTCCAGCGCATGTGGGAGAAGCATCCATAGATGCAGTCTCGAAGTTGGAAGACCATGAGGTACTCAAAGAGTTCACGAATGTATTTTAGGAGGTACCTCGACTACCTCCAAAGAGGGACATCAATGTTTCTATAAATTTGATACCAGGAGCAGCTCCAGTTTTGAAAGCTCCTTATAGAATGAGTACGCCAGAGCTGAAAGGGTTGCAATTGCAGCTCGAAGAGATACTAAAGAAGGGGTACATTCACCCCAACATGTCACCTTAGCGTGCCCCAGTCCTATTCGTGAAGAAGAAAGATGGGACGTTGAGGTTGTGCATTGATTTCTGGTAGTTGAATAAGGTAACTATCAAGAACAAGTATCCTTTGCCAAGGATTGATGATCTTTTCGATCAGTTGAAGGGTGCAAGAATATTTTCAAAGATAGATCTCAGATCGGGATATCATCAGGTAAGAATAAAGGATGAGGACATCAGCAAGATTGCCTTTAGAACAAGGTATGGTCATTATGAATTCACAGTGATGTCGTTTGGACTGACAAATGCACCTGTTGTTTTCATGTGCTTAATGAATGGTGTATTCAGGGACTATTTAGACAAGTTTGTCATAGTCTTCTTGGATGACATTTTGGTGTATTCCAAGTCGGAGGAAGAGCATGAACAACACTTGAGAATGGTTCTGCAAGTCTTGAGAGAACACTAGTTGTATGCGAAGCTGAGAAAATTCTCATTTTATGAAAGGAAGATCCATTACTTGGGACATATTATTTCAGAAGAAGGGATCGTTGTGGATCCTGAAAAGGTTGAGGCCATCCAAGAATGGTCAGTGCCAAGGAATGTGGCAAAATTTAGATATTTTATGGGTCTGGAAGGCTATTATAGAAGGTTTATAGCAGGGTTCTCAAAGTTAGCTCACCCTATTACTTCCTTGCAAAGGAAGGAGAAGAAGTTTCAGTGGACTGAAGAGTGTGTGAGCAGTTTCTAGCGATTGAAGAAGATGTTAACTACTGCTCCAATCCTGAAGATTGCAGATCCAAATATGGATTTGATGGTGTGCACATATGCGTGTAAGGAGGGTCTTGGAGGAGTTCTCAGCCAAGAGGGATTTGCAATCTGTTATGAATCCCGAAAGCTGAAAGAGAATGAAAGGAATTATGCCACTCACGATTTAGAGCTAGCAGTAATCGTCCACACATTGAGAAAATGGAGACATTACCTCATGGGAGGGAGATTTGAATTGAGAACAGACCACAACGGTTTGAAGTATTAATTTGATCAACCGACTTTAAATTCCAGGCAAACCAGATGGATGGAGTTTCTATGTGAATATGACTTTGATATCAAGCATATCAAAGGTAAGGAAAATAAGGTGGCTGATGCACTCAGTAGAAAAGTGCATGTCTAACATGCTGCAGCCATTAGCATGTATAGGATGGAGATTAAGGACAGAATTTTGGAAGCTGCAAATGTTGATTTGCAGTACAGAGGTTTGGTAGCGAAGCTATAGCAGCATGAGAGACCATAGACCCAGGGAAGTTACACCTTGGGAACTGATGGCTTACTTCTGTTTAAAAACAAAGTGTATGTACCCAATGTCTGAGAATTGAAGCTGGAAATTCTAAAAGAAATGCATAATGTGGTTTATTTTGGACATCATGGATATCAGAAGACTGTGGCAGCAGTCAAAAGCCATTACTTTTGGCTGGGTCTGAAGAAATAAATCACTGAATACATCACCATATGTATGGAGTGCCAGAAATTTAAGGTTGGGCATAGGCACCCAACAGGGTTGTTGCAGCCTTTACCCATTCCCAAGTGGAAATGGGAAGTGGTGACAATGGATTTTATCACAGGATTTCCTAGAACAAGCAAGCAACATGATTCAATCATGGTGGTGGTGGACAAGATTACAAAAGATACCCATTTTATTCCACTGAAAACCACTGAGAAGAAAACAGATGTTGTTGATATCTTCTTAAAAGAAGTGGCATGCTTGCACAGAATTCCTAAGACAATTGTGTCTGATAGGGACCCGAAATTCGTCTCGAATTTCTGGAAAGGACTGTTTAAGGGATTCAGGATGAATATGAACTTTAGTATAGCGTATCATCCTAAGTCTAATGTTCAGATAGAAAGGGTGAATAGAGTAACAGAAGACATACTGAGAATGTATGTGATGGATAAACCATCAAGGTGGGAAGACTACCTGCATTTGGTAGAATTCACCTACAATAATGGGTATCATACATCGTTGAAGATGGGCCCATTCGAAGCACTTTATGGAAGAAAGTGAAACATTCCAGTGAGTTGGGATAATCTAGCTAACAGAGCAGTAGTTGGGTCTGAGTTGCTCAAAGAGATGGAAGACCAAATGATAAGAATTAAACAGAATCTAAAAGTTGCCCAGGACAGGTAGAAAAGTTACGCTGATAGTAACAGAACCCATAGATAATTCAAAGTGTGTGACCACGTTTCCTGAAAGTGAAAACTAACAAGAGTTCCCTGAAGTTGGGAAGTTGTACCAAGTTGGCAACAAGATTTTGTGGGTCGATTGAAATCCTGGAAAGGATTGGACCAGTTGCATACATGCTTGCATTACCTGCATCTATGATTGTACATAATATGTTTCATGTTTCATTGCTTAAGAAATATATACCTGATGCTAATCATGTTATCAACTGGAATGTGGTTCAAGTGGAACCAGAAGGTGTCCTGCAAGTGCATCCTGTGTGCATATTGGACA
Source organism: Picea mariana (assembly GCA_032191745.1). Taxonomy (NCBI): domain Eukaryota; kingdom Viridiplantae; phylum Streptophyta; class Pinopsida; order Pinales; family Pinaceae; genus Picea; species Picea mariana. Next base: position 241,014 of record JASDQU010100112.1, read on the forward strand.
GGAAAAACAAACAGCTCTGGAATCAAGCTATAGAGCTTGTAAAGGTCTAGTGGACCTGGTATGGTCCTGAGGACATGACATGGGAGCATGCAGATGCTATGCAGGCAGAGTACTCACATCTTTTTGGAAATTTTGAAAATCTTGTAGAGACAGTGTAAGGTTGCACTGAGGACAGTGGAAAAATAAGGGAGGCGGATTGTAATGTACCCAAGGCCGAGCCCTGTTATAAATCATACTTGTGAAATGAATTGTAAATGTGTTTTATAGGCTAGTGAGACAAGTATATATAATATGGTGGGCTTATGTGATTGTTAGGCCAGAGAGCCTAAGGGTTGGAGGCCAAGGGCCTGGTTTTGTACATGTATGTATGTAGCACATTAATAAAATATAAACACCACCACGTGCAGACTGACCACAATGAATGAGTTATGGGGGACTGAGCTTCCATAGAGTGGGCAAGTTATTAGGGGTTGGAAGGTGGGAAAAGGGGCTAAGTGTTGAGCCTAGGGACTTAAGTCCTTGGGGAATAATATTTTAATTTTATTCCAAAAATACATGTGACTAGAATGTTTTTATCCTAAGTTCTTTTGGAATGACATGTGACTTCCAAATGGAAGGAATGCATGCTAAAGGAATGCATGTAGTTGCATGGGTGACAAGTGTCAACCCAGGTGCATGCAAATAAAAAAGCTGAGATGAGCCGCGTTGCGGGTTCGGCTTCCATTCCCGTCAACTGTTGTAGGGGTTCCTCCTCCATTCGACCCTCGACTGTCTGAGGTGAACTGGTCTGACCTCTGCAGAGAAACCCCCGTGCATCTTCTGAACCAAAAGGCATGTATCTGTGTTCGTTCTGGGATAACCGGTACATCCTCTATTTGAATAGTTCAAACCTGTGTTGACCCCTATGTGGATTGTGTGTCACGTGTCCCCCGAGAACCAAAGCGTGAGTCTATCTTGTGTTTCTAGATTGAAAAATAAGAAGTGACCTGCCATTGTTGAACCTATTGGAAAGACTGTGTCTGTTTTTCCCTTGGGTTGTTGTGGCCACATAGTGCTGGACTGTGTGTGGCTTGTTCGCCAGTTGTGTAACACTCTCTCCCGGTGAGAGAGGTGATTGAGGTTGGAAGAACCGGTGGCTTGGCCTGTGAGAGATTCTCTCTAGGTGAGAGAGTGCGCAGAGGAGGGAGAGAACTCCTAGAAGGAACTCTGTAGCTACCACAGAGATCTGAGACTTTCGGTTCAGTCTGTTGCTGAAACCCAAGGAAAGGGAGGTTAGTAGCTGAAGGACTTTCTAGGTGACAAAGAAGGTGTATACTCCTAGGGTGGAACAGTCATGTGGGGAAGGAGATTCTATGGGCAGTGAGTATGAGTGGTTCCTGGGAGAGAATTCCTTCCTTGTGACTGTCTATTTTCTCTGTAATCTCAGCGTAGCCTAGGATTCCCTTCCTTAGGGGTGGAGCTTAGTCCCAGCTCGGGGGTGACCCACTGTTGAGCTGACGAGAAGTGTTGTCTAAGGCTGGGAGGTTCATGGAAGGTCTGCACCTCATTGGTGGAACTACTATTGTTTCCAAGATAAGTACCAGATGATGTTTTAATTTATGTTTCTGTATGTCTGTGTATTTATAATTATCATGTATTCTTCTATGCATATGAATTAATGCTAATGCCATGTTTAAAATTATGATAGCAACAATTTTTAGACTTACTCTAAGCTCTAAATGTGTTTCTTGCTTAAATGCATGTGGATTATATAATGCCTGTATGAGTTACAAAAAAAGTAGTGCTACAGTTTGGTATCAGAGCGATTATGCCTTGGCACCAAAAAGTGGTGTTACAATTCCTATGGGTAGGACTTTTGGAATTATACTTTGATTTTGTTACTTATAATCACATACCTAGAAGTTCTACGCATGTATCTGATGCATATGATAATTATGTTTTATATTGGCATTTGTCACATATCTAAGCAAAGAAAAAAATCCATGCATGTACAGATTGTAACATATATAAGTAAAATCGAGGACCAAATATTTTATATTTCATCTTTTCAAAAATATGGTGTCATAGTAAAAAATGGGGCTCACACCCTCAAAATACATATAAGGCCAATAGATATATGACCATGGAATATACACATGTGGCACCAGATGCGTATCATGATACAATAATAGAGTGTTTGTGAGACGTCAAAAGACTTGCACCCACGCACAGGGCACACCCACCATTTGTTGTTGCATAGCCTCTAGAAGATCCTCCACTTGAACCATAGGAATCATGTGTGTCAATTGAGGCAAGTTCTCATGCACATTTTGTAGCACTCTCTTCACATCTCCTCTCGTATGATCATCTCCCCATCTCCTCTACCGATGTCGCAAGAATCCATCTAGTCATAGCATACCTACATCTGTGTAACAAATAAATTATTAATACTTGATAACATACAAAAATATTTGTTTTTTTATTATTTAAATAAAAACACAAAAAAATGAATATATAAAAACTTTTCTTACCAATATCACCGTAGGTGGAGCTTGGTGGCAAAGGAATATTTGGATTCCCTCTGTAGTTGATCTCGTCATAACAGTAGTCGTCAATGGCTATAACATGTCTACGCCACCAGAAAAATAACTCATCATTGTAGGGGGTTGGCACCCTTCCACCTCCTATTCACCTCATCACATTGGTCCACCGTGACATGGATGGATTGTGTGGTCCATGTGGAATGATCTCTAATCTAGGGCTCAAGATTGGAACCCTCTCAAATAAAAAACTAAACATAATGGATACAAACTTGAAGTTTCTCTTTCTCCCTTGTTTACAATCCGTCAGCTAACTATTCATGTTAGTCAGCAGTGAGGTACACCAGTCATAAATAGTGGGTTGTAAACACTCCACTTCATAGAACATGAGTGGCCTTGATGCATGGTGCAATGGGGCTGACCCCGAGATCAATGTAAGAACAAGTACGATAATCTTCAATATCAGGTTCTCGATCTCCTTGATGGGGAGTTGGATCCCTACTTTATTTGTGCCTACAACACAATGGGTTGTGATGTAATCCTCCATCTTCATACCATCCCCAGCCCCCTGTGACCTGAGATTCATTACCTCACCCCGAAGAGACAATCTTGTGATGAAATATATGTCATCCACTTCAATTCTCAATAGTTTCCCATCGATATTGAATGTCTCTATCTCGAGATCCCAGTAGTTTACGAGCATCTAGAGTAACCTCACTTGAGCCCTCATTCCTTTGAGAGCTAAAAATTTTGTTACAAGAAAATTCTCTTTATGGCATGGGGTAAACCACAACAGATAGATTAAAATGCAGAAATCAACTCTAATCTCAAGTATTCTATATAAATTAAATGCTAAAAAGACAAGATCAAGAGCCTACCTCATTTGAACGTTCTATGAAGAACACAGTTGAGCACACAACTCAAAGATTTGTACCTAAAACTTGTCCTCAACAAGCAAGATACAAAAGAATATGGTGATATATATTGTTAGCATATAGATTAGTATAATACATTTACATACATGATTAATACGCCCATGGAATAATAATTCAAATATTTGCAATACATTAATTGGACGAGAAAAGAGTATTTCTATTAAAATAATCAACATAAGTATATATGTGACAAAATTATGTAACGACACATATTGGAACTGAGAGACTAAGTCACTCTAGCTAGGCCTCCACCAAAGGAAAACTCACATAAAGGAGACAATGAGGTTTTCCATCAAACAAATAAGATCTTGGGGTATTGTTATCACTGAAATTTTGTCTGCACATGGTTACAAGAACTCAGCATCGTCAAACAGTGATGAAGTCATCCATGGACTTGAATTAATACCAAAGCATTCATAAAAGATTCAAAAACTATACAAAGTTGTGAAAAATTGAAGAGCACTATGCAGACATTGGGCGAGCGCAGAACAGGAATGCAAAAATCATGCACATGCGCACGATGCGCGACTGTTATCGCAAAAATCTGCGCACCTGCTAAATGACACATTTATGAGAGTGGTCGGCCACCCACCCACTGATGGTTCGGCTCCCAAGCCGATTTGACCCTCAAATCTGGACTGGATTCGACTGGATGGCTAGTCAAAGACCTAGAAATGCCCTAATTAGCCTCTCTTCACACTACAAAGCAGTTAAACAATAGCTCAAAGGAATGCTATAAAAAGGCCATGGATACARCTCATTTTTCAAGGAATTCAAGGTAATGTTATGCTGCCTCTATTCTCTTGAGKACTCCATCCTTTTCAAGAGCATATTTGCACCATTGCATTGGAGAATCCATCTCACCCATTGAGTGGATTTGTAAAGAGTTCTTTCATCATTTTCCATTTTTTCTTTGTTATAAGAAGAGCTAGCTAGTGGGGGTCCAAGAGCCCTCCCTTGGAGGAAGAAGGGACTCTTAGTCCCCTTTCTTCTTTATGTATTGTTTCACTAATAGATCAGCCTCAACATTGGTGACATGGGTCTTATGGTTCTTTTTGTTTCTATGTCCCTATGCTGATGAATTTAGTTTTTATTGAATTTCTTAGTTTAATTTTTAATTGTAGTCTTTTATTTCTTTCCCTAACTTTTTTCCTTGCAGTTGTCCTGCTCAACAGACCCAAATGAGCTTGCAAGCACCTCTATTTTTCTCACTAAGGTGATGAAAGAGGCGCAACAGATTTGTGACTCCACTGGGGAAAGGTATCATTTTCCTACCCCATTTGGGTTTTTCTTGCTCTTCTTTTAGTTTGTTTAACTTGCAGGTACACTAACCATCCTAAGCCGACCTGCCACTTAGCCAATTCCAAGTTAAATTGAGAGAAATCCATTTGGGATTTTCATTCTCATCTGTGTGTCATATATGCGTGGGTTTTTAGGCCCACAGACATGCATCGTGTGCACATGCACCTGATTCACAGTTCTGTTCTGCACATGTGCGCCTATTGACCTGTCTCTATTCACGTGCATGCGCTTTGTACGCCTCTGTCTCCACTGAGACCCATGCACCTGAGAAAAAATTCACATTGTAAAGTTGTTGAGATGAGGGGAAGGCCATTTTCCTTCTTAAAAATGATTTCAAGCATGTTTTAAAGCTGCACCACACTTATTCCCCTCATCATATAAAGGGGTTAGTCAAAAACACATAGGCACTTAGGAGGATAAAATCAATTTCCCTTCTTTGCTTGTTGCAACATGGATGTCTTGTTTTGACTCACAAGATAAGTTGGAAATCATTTATAATCACATTTAACTTGCATTGGGACTAGAATTTGAATAACAATCGCTTAGTATGTTCTTCTCTCGYGCCTCCAAGCGATCTTGAGAATCAGAAAAAGATTGTGAAATGCTTTCACCTCCCTTAAATAACATTAAAACCTTTAGGAGAGGACAACAACCCTTCTTGGGACTCCTCTTCGTTTACTTTTTCAAACACATCTTAATATTGTAAYAGGCCCATACATGCCCACATGCTACAAAGATAGGATAGTGTTTGAATTTTTACTTTCTTAGATAAAATCACTAGGGAAGTTTAAAGGTTTTGTAATGGGCCCATACATGCCCACATGATCAATATAGGATAGTTTCAAAGATTTTCTTAGATTACATCACAATAGGGAGTTAAAGGGATAGTAACAGACCCACATGTCCACATTCTAGCTTCCTAGGGACTTTTGAATACACAAGGTTGTACCAAAGACACTTAGTTAATTAGGTAATCAAACACTTGTAAGGACCAAGCGAAGTCCACATGCAGAAAAGTGACATCTAACTCACTACAATTTGGCACACTTTTACTCACACACAAAATTCACTTATCACTCACATAGCTTCTTCCTGAAACGTGGAGGTCAAAGTATGTTTCCTCCAAAGAGATTCCGAAAATACCCCACCCTTTTCTTGACGAAACTATCCACTCCCATTTTAATCAACGAGGTTGGTTTGCACCCCCAACCTCCCAAAACAACTATATATAAAAAATTTATAAAAACTCACTAAGTTTTCCTCCACAGGAGGTGCCAAAAGAAATTTTTTAGTCTAGGTAGGATTTCGGGGATAGGCATCCAAATAACTCCTCGTTATCTGGTTCTCACATTGTCAAAACCATAGAAGTTGTTAAATAGGGAACTGAAAATCCTCCAGGTCAAGTGTTCCTAATACCATAAGGCAAAGAGATACCCATGAAGGTTTCAAGGTCGAGGTCCAGTTGTTCTGTGCATCCCCCCTTGAGGCACCCACCTCTTGGATGAGATCTAGCCCGTAACCCATTTCTTAGGTCGAAAATCTAAATCCCGCACTTTGACCGAGGTACCTAGTGACCAAACTTTAGGACATCCACCCAGGTGGCAATTGTGGGCTGCAATTGCACCTTGATTGGATTTTGTGTGGCTATTGGGAAATATCGCCAGCTCTTTCGAGATATGCCCCATTTACCCCTCATTATAACCAATTATTTCATCCTTCACTAGTTTCTCTTCCAGTGACTTCAGACCCCACTGTTGAGTACTAATGGAAGGTCCAGTGCTATTTGAGAGGAAGAACATTACATCTTCTAGGACACGAGCATTTTCTTTCTTTTGATTCCCCATGCAGACAAAACCCACCTACCCAGATATATGCTTCTTTTTCAAAAACATTTTATTTATGATGCACATCTGATTACAGTTTGATTTGGATATATATATATATATATATATATATATATATATATATATATATATATATTGTAAACATTCAACGCAAAGGCTCTTGTTTCTATATTACTCTCACCACTCTTTACACACATTCATGCAGCTAGTCGGACATCATAGGGGAACCACAGAACCCTCGTCGTTCACGACGCTTGCCAAACCTCCCTCCTATATTAGGGGGAGTGTCTGGTCTTTCCCACTCATTGGCACCTCCTTCACACACTCTTGTGAGTTCTACTATTTTAGGATCAGCTTTGCTTAGTTCTACATTACTTGGGTCCACTTCCCAAGGTCATCCGTTCACTCGCTCTCCATTACACGGAAGCGAGGGACCTACTTCCTCTCAAGGAGGAAGCACCAACCCACCTAGCCCCCCTCCAGGGTCAGGTTCACAACACACCCACACCATTGCCAAAGATAATCCTCCCCCCCCACTACAGATGCCATATTTGGCCTCTTTCAACATACCAAATCTCAGCAAACTCACCAATGATCCTATATTGAATGATCCCACATTGCCTGCAATGCCCACCAAACTACCTTGAGACAGACCAAAGTTTGAAGGAAAGGCAGGCGATGACCTTGCCAACCATGTCATGACCCTTCACCTATGGTGCTCCTCCAATAGCATTATGGATGATTCGATCAAGCTATGATTATTTCAATGCACACTCACTAGCCCATCGGCCAAATGGTATGTAGAAGAAAAATCAGGGTCCCACGCAACTTTTGAGTCATTGGCCAAAGCCTTCTTGACCTTCTTCCAATTACCCATCCACCATGACAATGGTATAGAACTACTTTCTAATTTCAAACAAACCTCAACCACACATATCATTGACCACATTCACGAGTGGTGTGGGCGACGTAGTTTGTGCAAAGCAGAAACCACCAAGCAACAATGTCTCGATTGGTTTCTTAGATCACTTGTCTCTCTCCTTGGTAAGGATGTAGCTTCCACCTTCCTTCAATCTGAAGAGGAATCCATCAGTAAGGCCCAACAGTATGACCTCATCTATGCAAATTCAGGTTACTTATACACTGTACTTCCTGATCTTCCAAAACCTATGCCATTTGGCCAAGACAAACCTGGGATGTCTCACTCAACAGACGGACTGAGTGGTGCCACCACTCACCACGGTCCAAAACCCCAACCACCACCAATGTATGGAACACCTCAATACCCACCAGCATATGGTGGAACTTCTTATTACCCCCCACCCCCTTATCAACAACCATACCCTGTTGCTATACCTCCTCCACCCATTAGTGGACCACCCCCGACACCCCCCATACATCCACCTATTCAAACAAAATATGGTGCTCCCTCTACCTCAGATTATAGTACTAGTGAAAGCACTACGCTTTCCTATGTACCTTATGGATCGTTACCACCATATAATTCATACTTCCCATTTCCTAGTCCCCCACAACCCATAGCTCCCCCACATCCTCATGCGGGGATGAATTTTTTTCAACCCTCTGCCGTTCAGCAATACCAAAATTTCGAACAGTTGAATACGGCCAATCCAGCCCATCCATCGAACAATGCCAAGAATAAAGGATGGAACATGAATAACAACAACCCAGGTCATGGCGGGAATCAACCCCCACAACATCAATCCACTGGGGGAAACCAAAACCAAGGGAACCAAAACCCCGAAGGGAGAAATAATAATAAATGCCAAGGGAGAAATAAAAATAATTTTAAAACCATCTTCCCTTGTGCCCTTTGTGGTGAGTTCGACCATTATACTCATCATTGCCACCAAATCGTTGATTTCAAACGATTGAAAGACTCTGGTAGTCTTCCCCCTTCTCCAACACCGCTTGCCCCTCAGCAGGCACCACAACAATACGTGCAACAACCCCCTCCTGTCGTGATGCAAAATCCTATCCCACATCAAGGTGTGATAAAAACCCAACAGGACACACAACATCCCCCACCTCAGGTACGAAAATACCTCAACCCCAAAAGTCCAGCAGATCGCACAATTCTCCTCACAAGTGAGGAAGAAATCCTTCTGCAAACATGTAATCGTCAGTATCATGCACCCACTGAGTCTCCTCCCATCCCTTCAGAGACAAACCCTACACTGGCGGGACACCCGTTGGTGATTCCTCGCCCTTCCACCGAACCACTGCTTCGCATCCCTYGCATCCCATTGCACAGGAATGCCCACAATCCATAATCTAGGGCAGCTCATAACTATAGTTTGGTAGATGACTTAGCGCAATCCCCAGCTGCCATGTTAGTATTGGAGGTCCTCCAGACTTGTCCCACTCATMAAAAATCCTTAMTTTCYGCCTTGGGGGCAATCAAACCCGCAGATACCCGACTCATTACCTTCAATCTTGACAGTGGAGAACCTCACCTTCCCATCTTGATCGCTTTTCAAATACCAGTAAAAATACAGAACATCACAGTTCATTGGTGCATCATCGATGAAGGTGCATCTATATGCATTATGTCCAAAATGGTATGGCAGAAACTTGGTTCCCTAGAACTCATACCCTCTACCATCACATTACACACTTATGACGGATGACCATCATCTCCTAAAGGGCTCTTCCAAAATGTCCACATCGAACTCGGGGGCACAAGACTATTCTCATCGATATCGAAGTTATCGACGCCCCTCTTGATTATAATATCTTGTTCGGTCGTAGGTACATGTACGCTATGAAGGCAGTGGCATCTTCCGTCTTTCGGACAATGATGTTCCCTCACAATTTGAAGATCATTACTATTGATCAAGTCTCACATTACGAGTCTAATCAATCTACCAACATTGATAACATTCTTCCTCTCATCCACACAAGCCATGACACATATCCACTCGTCGAGATGGGTCCTAGGATTTTTAAAGATCCGTCCTTGTTAGGAACATACCATGGAGCACCACCACTCCTTCATTCTTCCAATCAAGTATGCATCATATCATCTAACAAAACTCACACAGAAGATACCCTTCCTCCTACAGAGGCTTCTATCATATCTGACATCCCACTCATCACAGAACCCCCCCTCAAGAACCTCCTGCACACTTGTCGACCCCACCAGTCCACGATTCCACCTCTCCCCAAGCCATCACTCAATTTACCTTCTTTTACCCTCCACCAGGCATCAAAGATTTTCAGGTAGCTGCAACGCTCACACTACCTAATATGGTGTTAGCAATCCCAGTTTGGTATTTACACCCACCATAGATGGTCCCTCGACCATCCCTTCCCCCCCAAAAAGAAGGAATCCCCATGACGATTCCCATTCTTACTCCAACCACACCCCCACTCACTAACCCCCCTGCCACAGTTGGGGGTAGGAGAAAGAAGAAGGAGCCCATAGCTCCACTTCCTCCATGCCTCCCACCACCCTGTGCACTATGTGAGAAA
>JASDQU010100112.1:251311-324178 GCA_032191745.1 Picea mariana
GCTTGTGCTATATGTTCAGAGTATGGCCATTATACCCACCATTGCCCAGCATTGCCATGCTTTTGGTAGACATTAGCCGCAGTATGCCAGAACTTCCAGAGCAACCCCAGTCCTGCTACTTCCTCCTCAACAAATATCACTAACATCCGTTATATCACCACTTCAATCAATGAACGTATGATATGCCCTTGCTCTCTTTGTAATTCATTGGCTCATTTTACATACCAGTGTCCTATGATCCTTGAATACAAAAAATTCCAATTGACCCTGCTTCAACGGCTCGTAGAGACGATAATTGACATTACCTCGTCAGTAGCAGATTTTCATGTCATTTCTCCCAAACCCGAGGCCCTCCCAACACCTCCATGGTTCTTAGATGACGTATCTGAGGATTCACCCCCCAACTCTCCCACTCATTCCCCTATGGAAATTCTACACCCAACCACCACAGGTACCCCTCAGTACTTCAATATATGGTTTATGTCGAGTGAACCCTCAACATCTCCTAACATTGTTCCCCCTGCTTCTTCACCAAGGGGAAACCACACAAACACTGTCATTGATATCACTCCTCATGACCCCTTGTATTCCCAGCACTTCCAATGCGACGAGGAAATACTTGAAGAGTTAAACCACCCAGACCTCCCCTGGGATGCGCTACACCATCGCACACTCTTCTCTCCACAGGAAGCCTCCATGCCTCCTAGCCAAAACACCATTTACGCGGTCGAAACCAAGGATTTTATCCCATCAGGGCCTATCGACTGGTTCAAAAATCCCATTCCTGCCCCTGATGCTTTTGAAGAAGGAAACATGGCCAACATTTCCCCCACCACTAAAATTGACATTTCCATTAAAAATGGCATCATCAAAGAAATCACCATTGGAGCTGCTTGCACTCCTCAGGAAAACACCGCATATAAAGCCCTCTTCCAGGAATACAGGGATATTTTACTTGGTCATACATAGAAATGCCTGGCCTCGATCCCTCTATTGTCGAACATCGCATCAACACCTGGTCCGACATTACACTAGTTCACCAAAACAAAAACTACTACACCCATCCAAATCCATGGCTATCAAAGCCGAAATTGACAAATTATGCGCTGCCGGGTTCATTTACCCCATCGCCTACACCTCATGGGTTTCCAACCCTGTACCCATTAACAAAAAACAGGGCACTATCCGCGTTTGCACTGACTTTTGTGATCTCAATCATGCATGTCCCAAAGACAACTCTCCAACGCCTTTCATCGATCAAATTATCGATGACTGCACCGACCACGAGGCTCTCTCCTTTATGGACGGATTCTCTGGTTATAATCAAATTCAAATTCACCTTTCCGATCAGTATAAAACTGCATTTACTACCCCTTGGGGTACTTTTGCATATCGTGTCATGTCGTTTGGCTTAAATAATGCCAACACAGCTTTCCAGAGGGCTATGACCTACATCTTTCATGATCTAGCTCATATCATCCTCGCCTACTTGGACGACCTCACACCTCAATCCAAGAAATGCACCCAGCATCTTGATGATTTATGAATCAGCTTTCAATGGTGTCGTCAGTACAACATCTGCTTGAATCCTCTCAAGTGCATGTTCTGTGTCACCACAAGGCACCTCCTCGGGTTTATTGTTTCCCAAAGAGGTATTACCATGGACCCCCTCAAAGTCCAAGCTATCACCAAAATTCCACCTCCCTGGAATTTACGCCAACTTCAGAGCCTACAGGGCAAAGCTAACTTTCTTAGATGCTTTGTCCCAGACTATGCCATACGCGCACATCGTTTCCTTCGCTTACTACGTCATGAAATCCCATTTCACTGGGATAACCATGCCCAATGGTCATTTGACGATCTTAAAATAGCACTTTCAAATGCACCTTTAATTAGTGCACCTGACTACAATCGTGACTATATTCTCTACGTATCAGCATCAGCTATATCAGTAGCAGGAGTTCTCATCTAGCTAGGTGATGACAATCATGACCATGTCATTTATTACACAAGTAAAAACCTCTCAGGGCCACCCTTGAAGTATAAACATGAAGAGAAGCTTGCTCTTGCAGTCGTCCTCACAGTCCAGAAACTGCGCCACTACATTCTTCTTCGCACAACAAAGGTCGTCGCAGATTCCAACCCTATGCAGTACTTGCTTAGCCATCAGCAAGTTAACGAAAAATTTGTTCGATGGATCGTTATCCTTCAGGAGTATGACCTCGAGTTCTGAACACCTAAGAGTAAGAAGGCCCTCGTTCTTGTCGAACTTGTCACGGCCCTCCCTTCTGACACCACCAGTGCCCCCATCAACATCGACTTTCCCGATGAACATCTCTTTTACATCACTTCAGATGATCCTTGGTACGATGACCTCCTCGTCTATCTTCGAACTCAAAATCTCAGTAACCACCTTTCATGAGATGATTGTCGCCGTATTCTCCATCAATCCCCCTGCTACCTCCTTATCGGAGACATCCTATACCGGTGAGGAGTCGACACCATTCTTCGTCGATGCCTGACTATTGATGAGGTCGATAGAGTCTTAAACGACTGTCACAGCAGTGCATGTGGGGGCCATCTTTCGGGCATATCCACTGCTCAAAATATTATCCAAGCCAGTTACTTTTGGCCTACCTTGTTTCATGATTGCATTCATGCCGTAAAGTGATGTGAGCAATGTCAGCTCTACGCCAATAAAGCCCGAGCTCCCCCCACTCTTCTTCACCTCATCATCACTACCGGCCCCTTTTGTAAATGGGGCATCGACTTCATGAATTGTAATCCCCCCTCCAGCAATGGTCACAAATACATCGTTGTCACCATTGATTACTTCACCAAATGGGTAGAAGCTATGCCCACTTTCAACAACACCGCTGACACTCCAGCGCGTTTTTTCTTTAACCACGTCATATCCCACTTTGGAGTACCCCTCAAACTCGTTTTCAATCATGGGAAACACTTTGAGAATGAGATCTTCGTTGAACTCTCATCTCGGTTAGGATTATCTCATGAGTTTTCCTCACCATATTACCCTCAGTCTAACGGACAGGTCGAAGCAGTTAACAAAGTCCTCAAGACCATGTTACAGCACATGGTTAATAAACATAACACCAATTGGCATCATATGTTATTTTCTATGCTATGGGATTACCGAATGGCTATGAAAATAGCTATTGGTTTCACACCATTTCCTTTAGTCCATGGGGTTAAGGCCACTCTTCCCATCGAGTGTGAAATTCCCACCTTACGCACCGCAATTGAGCTATTACCCGACACTTCTCTAATGGAGCAGAGCTTGCTGAACTTGGAGTCTCTGGATGAATATCGTCGATCTTCCTTGCAGAACAATGAGGCAGCTAAAAAATTATCCAAGGCTACCTTTGATTTCCATGTCAACCTTCGCTCATTTCACGAAGGCAACCTCATCTTGGCTTACAATATCGCTCATGATACCTTTGGCCACGGAAAATTCGAGTAACTCTGGCATGGCCCATACATTATCCAACATTGCCTCAGCAAAGGCGCATACATCCTAGCCTCCCCCGAAGGCCTCTCTCTTAAAGAACCCGTCAACGGGTTGTATCTCAAGAAATGTTATGCTTAAACGTAGTCATTCTACTTTAGGTTATTTTCTTTTATAGCATTTTTAATCTTTTTTCCCTCCCTCACGTCTAAACTATCCTTTATGTTATTGACAGATGCTTCCTCCACCAGCCTACCACATCGGTTATACCGACGACGCCAGCCGTTGGACACAAAATCTCGCTTCGGCTGCTTGGGCTCTCTACACCCCCTCACATGAAATGCTCCATTCAAGCGGCATATGTTTGGGTTCAACAACCAACAACCAAGCCAAATACACCGCCATCATTGGCCTCCTGGCTAATGCCCAACATCATCATATTCATCACCTTAGCATCTTCCTCGACTCTCAACTAATCGTACTCCAGCTCAACAATGTGTACCGCGTCTGTGATCCTTACCTCTTTCACAAATACCGGCAGGTTAGAATTTTATCTCAACATTTTGATTCCATTACATTTACACATATTCCAAGACAGTTGAATCAAATTATAGATAACCTAGCTAATAATGTGTTAGACTGGCATATATCACATCAAGCTACCTCTACACATACATAAACATATAACACAAACTGTCATCACATATATAGGTTAGACATCATCAATACATTAACAAAACACATTTAAACACCACATAGATATCCAAAATGTATACTCATATATATATCAAAAGGTCCACCGTGTCATCCAACTATTTACATACAAAAATACAACAATCCGCAAGCTAATGAAGCACCTTGGTACAAAATGGGCTCACCATCCTATATACAAAAAATATATATACATCAATACATAAGAGAACCACCCATGGTGCCTCTAGAGCAACTCTGCCTGCTCCTCCCTTAGGCAGTGGCATCCCACCACCACCTACCCCAGGCGGTGGTGGTCCACCCCCTACCGGCCCCTCCTGCCCTGGCAGTAGTCATCCGGTCATCATCGTAGCATCCACTGTTACTCGTCGTACTAAGGCCTGCCATGGTGGCGGCACCCCCACACACTACTCCAGGAACGCCTCATACTGGATGCAAGACCATATGCCCTTAGGCACATCCTGTAACACCGCCTCCAGACGATGACGTATGTCCTCATAATCCACTCTGGCAGCCGCTGGAGGAGCGTGTGATGGCCCAGCACCAGGGTCATCAAACCAATGTCTCCTCACTGCCCTCTCTGGAACAGTTGGTCGCACCACGACATCCTCACACCGACGTCTCTCTCCCCGTGGCAGTCTCTCCGGCACTTGACGAGCCGACGCTCTCTGCAACTCCACCTCACGCCTGCGAGGTGCCACATATGCACATGCAAACAAACAACAGATAGTATCAACATCTATATCATATACATAAGGTATGCTATCTCAAAAAAAAAGAAAAAACACAAAAAACACAAAAACATACATATCAACATCATCAATCAACATACCTCGGTGGTCAAACATTCACCCTAGAGGTAGCACCATGTTTGGATCATCCCGGAAGTCAACCCTGGCATAGGGGTACCGTAGTATCACTTGCGACATATGCCACCATACCTGTGCTGCCTCTGCAGTAAAGAAATGGCCACCCTCGCCACCACCATGGCGAAGCAACACGGACGACCACCGCCTCAGCCGTCGCTCTCACGCCCCCAACACACCCAATAGAATCCTAGGGTTCAACATCGACACCCTCTCTAGAAACCAGGCCACCAGGATGGACCCGAATGGAAACTCCCCTATATCCGTGGACCGATAGTGGTCCAACTGCCCCACCATCCTTGAGTGCAGCATAAGCCCCTAGGAGAAATGCTCGTTGGCTAGCACTCTCTCCATCACCCTCAGCTGGGCACCGCTGATCCGTTGCGTCGCCAATGAACCATACACTCTCACAATCATCGCTGCTATGCAGCGATGTGCTAGGGAATCCATTGCCCCGATGCTCACCACTGAGCCATACATATAGTTCAGCCCCGAAAAATATCTCCGGCCCACCGTCATGAGTGGTGTATCCCTAGGAAGCACTTGCTCCATCGGTAAGGGCATTCCCCGAAATGGGAGCCCAGTCAGAAAATACACGTCCTCCATCGCAGTGAAGGGAATCTGCTCTTCTCGTACTATGAAGTAGTGTAGGTCTGGACTCCACATCTGGATAAGAAACTACAGGATATAATTCTGCACCCATATCAAGGGGCACTCAAAGAACTTCAGTAGCCCACAGGCTGCCAAAGTTGCACATACGCCTGGCTCCTCAATAGCCACAGCGTGTCACAGCTGGGACCAATCCCGCTCTCTCCAATCAACCAACATCATGCACACAGCTCACCTACGCAACACAAAACCGTCCTAAGTCACCCACATGGACAATCAAAAACATCAAAAAGACACCTTTTATACCCGTCAACCTTGCCTCCACAGCGCGGTTTTCTTACCCACAGGCGTGCACACATGCATGCCTGTACACCCCATAGGTGTGCACATATGCGCACCTATTCACTACACAGGCACGCATGAGTGTGCACCTATTCACTATACAGGAGTGCTCTCAGGTGCACCAGTTCAATCTACAAGGATGCACAGGTGTGCGCCTATTCAATCGATAGGTGCACACACGTGCGCGCCTGTTCAGTCGATAGGCACACTCATCGTGCACACCCATAATTCCCTTAACCACGATCCCATGCATGTCTATCCTATTTACAGGCATGCACATGTGCACGCCTATTACCAGATCGCTCGCGCATGTGGGGCCCATACCCCCTAAACACCTCTGTACGGCCCTCCGTACATCCCCTGCCCAAAAAATGAAATCCTAATTCTATGCAGGATGATCAGACCACTAACCTAATACTCGTGGGTCCTCAATCAGATGCCTCGTCCTCCCTGAATCTCATAATATCCTCTGAATGCTTCTCGTCCAATCACTATAGAAGCAAGTACAAATGAGGTGGCAATGTGGGCCCTACAGCTATATATAGGCCTTTTTTCCAAACTTCCACTCACCATTCCGGGAGCCCACGGTGTCCATTTCTCGATCCGTCCTTAGCCACAGGATCAACATCCTATCATCTATATCACAACAGTCCCTGGGCTTCTTTTCATCCTGAGCCCCTGGGGTGCTTTTTTTTCATACCCTGATCAGGTACGCATGCGCATATTCACGCTTATCAAATACATGCTCATATCTTTGATTCTCTTAAGATATTGTTCACATCAGGTATTTGGTTTTCATGTGTGCAGGTACTTGATCATCATACATCGGCACAACCCCTTCAGGTATATACTCATCACTGGTATGTAGTCTTTACCTCTGTATCGCACTTACATTTGCAGTCACACCCTCTGGCATTTGCCTCTAGGATCCCCATTCCTGGCTCTGCAGTACCCACACCTCCATTTGCATCTATGGTACTATCATCCGGTAGCATTCTTACCCACATGAGTTGTCCCATTCATAGCACCTTTTGGAACTTCTGACACTCATGTTGTTTTTCAAAACCCTTTCGGGCTGTGAGTCCCGATAGTCTTACATCATGATGCGAATCAACCACATACTCCTTCTCCTCATTTTTCTAGCTTTCCCAATGGACTCCCAGATTATATCACCACATTTCTATGGTCGAGTTGCACATCCGCAGTAGCATGAACCCTCCATTTCATCCACAATCCGTCTACCCATTTGCAAATCTTCCTTCATTTCACCTACCTCATACAGAAACCCACCCATGGGGCCCCCACCCTTCATTAGTTCTTTGAGAAAATTATGCCCTACCCAGGCCCACCATATCACACTGGGGCACCTGTTTCTGCATTTTTACACTTCCCACCAATTATTTGTTATTTATTGTACAAACACCTTTATTTTTAGTCGTTACATTACCTTTTTGTTGTCACCTTTGGGAGACCTACTTCCCTTTTTTGGCCAACCGCAACCCATGTCACCCTTGGTTGGAGCACTACCTATCATCCACCTTTACTGGCATCGTCCATATCTTCAGAGTACCCCATAGAACACTTACCTCTGCCCTCTGAATTTGTTCACCTTGTCCCGCCTCTGGCACAACTTATCCCCGGTCTTGTCATCCCCCTGACACTCGACCTCGTTGAACGATTGCATCCACCTTGTATCTCACACATACTCCAACCAAGGGCAGTCTTGAGTCTTCCCACATCTTGACTTTTTCCATGTACCCCCTCCATTTTCTCACCTCACCTAGTAGATTTCGAAGCCATTTTCTTCTGGGTGTCGCGCCCCCCTTTTTGTCGACATCAGCACAGTTTTCCAGAAGAGCGATAGTATCTTGATTCTCATTATCCACTCAATGAGAGATCTCGGACAGCACAGCGTGAAACACCATTGCTCCCTACTATTGTTGACCCCCATAACATTTGAAGCCAACACTTTCTCATGTTACGATGGGTCTTACTTTGCAACTATTGCAGTTAGTTCTTTCATTTGCCAAAGACCTATGAACTTGGTTGGGCTATCAATGCCCACATAATCGGTGATACTTATTACTGCGGTCACTGCCTACTATTCAGAGTATGTTCATTTGCAGAATTGTCTTCTGCCTTTATCATTACCTCCCCCAAGGGCATTGCAGTTGTCTACACCAACACTTCAATCATCTTTTTTTGGAGTTACATGACACGAGCATGGGGCATGTCTGCCTCGTTTGTAGAAAGTTTTCTATTTTACACACCTCATGGAAGGTCGGGTCCTACCGGTTCCTTTTTCCCTCCAATGGATCACTCTGGACAATCCCACTATTGCTCTCTCTTACAAAAACATTCTCAGTAGAAGAAACATTGATTGATTTTGGCTATACGTATTCTCCTAACCTCATCCATCACGGGGCATCTGTTATCACTGAAATTTCGTCCGCACATGGTTACAAGAACTCGGCATCATCAAACAGTGATGAAGTCATCCATGGACCTGAATTAATAACAAAGCATTCATAAAAGGGTCAAAAACTATACAAATTAGTGAAAAATTGAAGAGCGCTATGCAGACATTGGGCACGCTCACATGCGCGGAACAGGAACGTAGAAATCGTGCACATGCGCATGATGCGTGACTGTTATCGCAAAAAGTCGCGCACCTACTAAACGACACATTTATGAGAGTGGTCCGCCTCCCACCCACTTATGGTTCAGCTCCCAAGCCGATTTGACCCTCAAATCTGGACTGGATTTGACTGCATGGCTAGTCAAAGACCTAGAAATGCCCTAATTAGCCTCCCTTCACACTACAAAATAGTTAAATAATAGCTCAAAGGAATTCTATAAAAAGGCCATGGATGCACCTCATTTTTCAAGGAATTCAAAGTAATGTTATGTTGCCTCTATTCTCTTTAGGACTCCATCCTTGTCAAGAGCATATTTTCACCATTGCATTGGACAATCCATCTGACCCATTGAGTAGATTTGTAAAGAGTTCTTTCGTCATTTTCCATTTTTTCTTTGTTGTGAGAAGAGCTAGCTAGTGGGGGTCCAAGATCCCTCCCTTGGAGGAAGAAGCGAATCATATTCCCCTTTCTTCTTGGTGTATTGTTTCACTAATAGATCAGCCTCAACATTGGTGACATGGGTCTTATGGTTCTTTTTGTTTCTATGTCCCTATGCTCATGAATTTAGTTGTTATTGCATTTCTTAGTTTAATTCTTAATTGTAGTCTTTTATTTCTTTCCCTAACTCTTTTCCTTGCAACTATCCTGCTCAGCAGACCCAACTAAGCTTGCAAGCACTTCTATTTTTCTCACTAAGGTGACGAAAGAGGTGCAATAGGTATGGACAACGAGTTCATACTTTCAAGGATAAAGCGATACAGACTCAATATGAAGTGATATTTTTCCAAAGTATATTTTCTCTCAAAGTTGAATTCTCCCCTTTTCCAAGGCTTGGATATGGCTCAATATATAGACCTCAATTGGAGTAGAAGGGTCGAATCAAAGCGTTTCTAGTATATGGAAGGTCAAGGATCATGGATCTCATGATGAGACATGGAAACCTGACATAAGTTTTAATTTTGAGCACCAAACACGTTGTACGTGGGTGTTGAAGAAAAAATATGAATTGATCTTACTCAAGCATTTTTTTACTTTACTTGGATAAAGAAAAGTAGACGGGAATATCACCCTATGTTTATAGCCAACAAAATAACATCCTAACATCACAAGTATTAATTACGAGTGGTTAGGATAGTCTTCTATCAACAAAAAGCTTGTTGGAAATTCAATTTTTATGTAATTTTTTGAATATATCAATTGTTGAAATAAATGTAAGAATAGAAGTAAAGACACCATGATGATAATAAATATAGATGAGATATAAAGAAATCCTTTATTTCATTCCAATTCACCAAAGAGTCACTGTCTTTACAAAACTTCACATAGAAATCTTGGACCAAAGTCAAACTTAGAAATCCCTGATGGAACATACAAAAGGACCTCTCATGGAAAACCAAAACTAAACTCTAAAAGCTGGATCATCTTGCCATAGATTGTTTCCCACTCGATTCTGCACAATATAATTTATCAGTCATGAACATTAATTCACAAACAGACAAGTCTACACAAAATATCAAAGATAGATCAACACCTCTGAAGAACAAGTGTCTGAATGATTTGATTCATCCTTAAATATTGTTGTCTACAATAAGACCTTACTATCACAAAAGAGAATTAGGCTATGATGAATATATGAATGAATTAAAACTGAACTATCTCAACATAAACTCAAAGAGAAAACCTTAGCATGCTTTGTGCTTCTCTCCTCTTTCTATTCCTCTCTTTCCTCTTGCCTTTAACAAACTAGAATAGGTTGAAGTAGTTGAACAAACTCATTAGTTAAGATAACTAAAGACTCAACTAACTATAGTTAGGGGGAAAAGTAATAATCATAATAAGGGTCATAATCAAATAATAACTAGTAGGCAGGACCCCTTGTGACTCCCTTTAGTTCATAGGCATCATAACAATTATAAGATAACCATTAGTTAAGCAAAACACACTTCCTTGTGTCTCCCATCAACATATTTACTTTTGGTAATTTTAGCTCATGAAATTTGAAATTATTTCAAAAATAATACTTATATATCCAAAATAAACCATGCTATCCAAAATCCATGAAGTCAATCTGTCATTGTGGGGCTTGGAAAGGAGGCCTTTCAGGCCTAGGTTGAACTATTTCCTCCTCAATCCAATCAAAGAATATTTCATGAAACATTTGGCCAAGCTCTTCTGAATCAACATTAAAATGTATAGAGAACCCAGCCCTCCTTGGGCCTCGGTTCCACTTACCTCTAGCTCTGTTTCCTCGGACATGACTTACCAGAATAAAAAACCTCATCCTTCATATATTAACAATTAGCAAATAGTCTTTTAAATAACCATGCATGACAACTCCTTAAACATATGAAATAAATCTGGCTGAGAATGTATCAGGCTCATGCAATCCAATCCATACGAATTGTTCTAACGTTAACCAAGGAGCAGGGGGGTGAAACAGTGTTTTGGGATGCATGAGGGTTTTGTATTGAGCGAAAATATGATATAATGAAAGGGGAGAAGAAATGGTCATTGCTCAATGAAAACAACAATCAATTGTAAATCAACCCAAAAAACCTTACTGCAATCCACTCAAGACATTACCACTTCATCCACTTAATAAAGAAATGCTCTTAGTTGTAATCAATATCAGAACAGGGAGTGAACAAAAAGAATATGGGATATGAGAGGGGGTTGTAATTAGCGGAAAATGAGATAATGAGGGAAAAAAAATATTTATTGGTCATGAGATTAATCAAGAAATCCATAACATATTTTGCAGTAAGAAAAATATGCGTCAACCAATAATCAGTTGACTGAGTAATAATTCCTATGTATTCGCTTAATTTCACTGTCCATTAATATCCAACACAGTGTCAATACAAAACAGAAGTAGTTCACACAATTTGTAAGAGTTTATGTTCCCTTTATTCACACATTCTTCATTTTATAACAGTCAACAACAACACTCAATCTGTAATCATTAACATCCACCATTGCCATACATTTCCCCAATCCACGTCTATATTTGAAAGTAGTGTTTCCCAAAAATAATAATGAATTCACTACTTCTGTAATAGAGTCAATCAAGATCTATAATGATATTCGTTCCCATATATATAGACAGTAGAAATATCAAAATAATAAAAACCTCACATGCCACTCCTGAAAAGGAAATTGACTATACAACCAACAATCATCGTTTACACACAAGCTATGCAAAAGTAAATTTCTGAAACCATGTAGCCATGCCACTGTAAAAGAAAACATCTCAATGTGAATTAAAAGCCGAGCCAAATATCCAACATGACTGTCATCAATAGTGATCAATTTCAATAAATAATGCACTTAAAGCTAAGTGGGTATCATAGAGCATAAAACAAGTCATCCATACTACACATGGTGCACAACTGAAAGAATCCCACAATGTAATATTTCCAGTAATCACACATCATATGACCACGACATAACTCAAAACATCATTCTGATCTATTTATTAAATCGCCTATCAGTGACCAGGCCACGCATACCCATGCTTATTTTACCAACAACAAAAGATGCAGTAGATATGTCCAATCCAATAGTTTACTTTGCAAAAAATCATCCACAGGACGCGACATGTGTGAACAACACCAAATCCTTGTAACCAATGTCAGCCATCAACCAAATCACCATAAGTGCAAAAATAGTGACTTTACATTAACCAACAATTATCCACTGTGGTAAGAAAAAAAAAAAATCAATTGAACAAGTTGTGGTAAATGTGTATACCCACTCACCCAATCGAAATGGGTAGAGGCCCTTCCATTAAAAACAATTGAGTTCTTTGACATTAGGCTAGTAACTGTGAACTTTTAGAAGTGCAAATTGCAATGTAAAGATCATTCTATTATCAGAGAGGTAGTGATGAAAGGCTATACCAACACGACGTCTATACAACCAACGGGTGAGCCCGCATTCAAAGTAATAGACCACAATAATTGGGAACAACTTAACAGGATCGAAAGACTCCCTACATGGGTCGAGTCAGGAGGGTTAAGGGTTTTGATAGTATCCATCTAAGGAGGAAAGGCACCAACCATAGTGAAACTTCAAGGCTAAAGGTGTACACACAAGGAGGGCTATGATGCTTGTGAATGGGAGACAGTTCTTGATAGGGCCGAACAAGAAAATAGATCTCTACTTAAACCCAAGAATCACAAAAAAAATCATCCAGCCATGATTTTAAAAAACATTTTAACAAGCGCGGTGGTAACAAAGAGCTATCACCCAGGAAGACCACCAACTCCAATGAACTCAAATAATTATAAGCAGAACCATCCATTTTCCATTCAAAACCAAAATTCCACACAATTGTAGTACTCATGACAACACAAACCCATACAACTGAGCCAAAAACATTTCATACCCAGAGTAAAGTCAAGAATAGCCAAAATATACATAATTGTTAATCGAAAACCTTAATACCAGAGGTGGTCGAGCGGTTTCACCCTGGTAAAAATCTAGAGCGTGAACACAACAACCAGATCAAACAATAGTTTGATTAGGGTAGCGGCCAACGGGAAAGGTAAAGGTGACATGTAGTAAATGCACGTCACTTTCACCCATATCTCATTTACTCCACAATACATGCCAACGATACCCCAGTAACACCATTAATCAACCCATGCATCGAGATATCAACCATTTAAAACATAGCATAATCCAAGTTCCACATAACAATTCAACCATTCACATGGTTACCTTGCCAAGTGCGCCACCCAAAATATCCACCATATGCATATATATATAAATGTAATTTAACATTTTTTTTTATAGCCATTTCCTTGTTATCTAAGGTCTAACAATAATAAAAAAACACTTTATGTATGTAGTATTGCAGAGCTAGGTTCTTTTTCATCAGATATAGTATTTTATTTTCCTCAAAATTCCTTTTTGCAATTTTCACTAACATATTTGTTGTGCAGGTGCGAGAAGAACGAATACCATAAATGAATAGCAGGTTGTAGTATCATTAAGGAACAACATCCCAAAGCTTAACTCATATCAGTGACAACCATATTCTGATCAACCATTTGAACCTTTGAAACACATCTTCATAAAATGAACAGATCTGATCTTCAAAAGCTCAAGGGGTCCCACCTACTGGCATTATTTAGTTTTATATAATAATAGGCTTTAGCAACACTTTGTGGGTGAAATTACGTTGACGTTTTGAATCGTCAACAAACTGGCGACTCCACAGGGAATTTTTTTTTAACAGATTAGAACTCAGAACTCATGGTTTCGCAGACCAAGAATAGTAATCTCAAGAAGATGTGACTTGAATGATTATGCAACACGGGGAAATGAGTGGATTTAATGGAAAGATGACTGGGAATTTGGGAATAACTCATGAAAAATGTTAATTATGAGGGGTTTTAACACTGTATGCATAATCATTTGACTGTAATATGCTCTTAACTTGAAAGAGGGGGACTTATAGATTTTCTCTTAATATCTTGATGGATGAAGAAATGGAAAGAAGAAGCAGGAAACAACCAATTCCTCGTAAGATAGCAGTGGAAATATGTAACAAATTCAAATGCTTTACAGAGGAGAGATCATAACAACTGTGTAATTTTGATCATTATCGACCAAAAGTTCTTTTGCAGGGGTGTCACTATGGCAGAATTGATCCAACATCCTAACTTGACCAAACACTTAAAAGATGATAAAGAGAAGAATTGCAATAGAAGTAATAATGCAGAAATTAAAAGAGCAGTAGTAAAAGATAGAAACAAAATGCAGAAAGAAAATGAAAATTCAATTCAGAAAGAAGAATTCAAAGTGTCGTAAGACAGAAAAAGGAAGCAAAAAAAATTGAAAACAAATCTAAGCTACTAGTATACAGAAAGATCCAATTAGCAAAAAAAAACTTTTCACGTTGCTCCCTCACAATACTTCAAGCGAGGATTGTTAGTGTTGTGAGAAAACCATTGTTAAGAACCAAATATCAATATAGCATAGAAAAACCTCAGAATAAGTACTCAATGCCTTGAAAAAGAGAGAAATTCAGATAATAAGCCTCTTCGAGGGGGTAACCTCCTTATGCCCACATAAATGTACAATTAGAATATGATTCAAAATTAAAATGTCTCCTTGGTATATATAGGAGACTAGGAGGTATATTTACAACTAATGGACTAAAGCCAACATAAATAAAATAACATTACTAATATAATAAGCCCCAATTAAGGGGTAATGAGCCAGTATTTAGGGCTTAACATGCCCCTCCCCTTGAGACAAGTGTTGTCCGCAATGCTTGAGTAACTATGGATGCTTCTGTATAAAAGACTCATCTTCCCAAGTGGAATGTTCAGCCAGTAGTTTCCTCCATTTAATGAGATACTCTGAAATATTCCTCAGCTGGCAAATTCTTGTGTCAGTGATGTCTTTAGGCTCCAATATGATTTTTCCTTCCTCGTCAAGTTCTAGCAATATAGTTTTAACTGGGATCTTGTCACCTATAACCTTCTTTAAGTATGAAACATGGAAAACTGGGTGTACTCGTGAAGATGCAGGCAACTCAAATTTGTATGCCATAGTACCAATCTTTTGGAACACTTTATAAGGGCCATAGTACTTTGGTGATAATTTATTATACTTCTTGGCTTGCTTGAGGGACATTTGTTTGTATGGTTGTAGTCTTAAAAACACCCAATCCCCTACTTCAAAACTTATTTCACTACGATGTTGATTTACTTGTTGTTTCATATGATTTTGTGCCATGGTTAGGTTGTCCTTTAATATTTGGAGAACTTGTTGTTGATGCTCGATGTGATATTCCACTGCTTGAACCTTAGATTTTTCTTTTAGAGAATAAGTGATGGAAGGAGGGTGGTATCCATATAGTGCCATAAATGGTATCATTTGTGTTGCAGTATGAAAGGAAGTGTTATACCACCATTCTACCAAGGGTAGCCATTTGAATCATTGTGTTTGTTTATCAGAGACAAAGAAACAAAGGTATCCTTCCAGAAATTTGTTCACTTTCTCAGTTTGTCCATCAGATTGAGGATGATAGGATGAGCTATGAGCCAATTGAGTACCCAAACAAGAAAATAATTTTGTTCAAAAATTTCCAGTGAAGATGGGATCTCTGTCACTTACAATAATCTTTGGGTTGTTATGTAGCTTTTGAACAGGCTCCATGAATGCGGTGGAAACTGTACTAGCTTTGAAGGGATGAGAGAGTGCACAAAAGTGTGCGTACTTGGTCATTCTATCAACAATCACCATGATGACTCTCTTTTCTTCAGACTTCAGTAACATTGTGATGAAATACATGGAAACCTCCTCCCAACACTGACTTGGGATGGCTAATGGTTGTAAAAGACCTTGGGTCTTAATTCTTTCCACCTTATTTTGTTGGAAAACCAAACATTCTACCACAAACCTTTAAACATCATTTTTAAGGCCATCCCAAAAAAATTCTTTCTTGACCCTATCGTAGGTTTTTAAAAATCCCGAGTTCCCTCCTACTAGAGAAGTGTGCAATTCCAATAGTACGTTTTGTTTGAGTTGGGATTTCTTACATAAATATAAGAGATCTTTGTACCATAGTGAATCATATTTCCATGTAAATGTATTTGATGTACTGGAATCTTATTGCAACCCTTGAACGAGAGTCCACACTTTTTCGTCATTCTTCCATTCATCCCTTGCTTCTATTATCCAAACGGGTTGGATGATCAAGATAGCACAGAGAAAGGACTCAACGCCTTCATTCTTCCTTCAGAGTGCATCTGCCACAATATTTTTCTTCCCTTTTTATAGACGATTTTAAAATCATATCCCAATATCTTGGTTACCCATTTTTGTTGTTCTTCCGAAGATAGTCTTTGTTCCAAGAACTATTTAAGACTATCATGATCTGTTTTGACCTTGAAGTGCCTACCTATTAGGTAAGGACACCATTTCGTCAATGCGTGCAGAACTGCCATCATTTCCTTCTCATAAATGGGTTTGTGTAAGTCATTTCCCTTGAGTGGTCGACTTTCGAAATCTAGGGGCCTTCCTTCTTGGATTAGGATAGCACCAATTCCATTTCCCAAGGCATCACATTCCACAATAAAGGTTTTTGTGAAGTCTGGAGTGGTCAAGATAGGAGATTCACACATCACCTCTTTAAGTTGTTCAAAAGATTTAGTTGCCTCTAGAGTCCATGAAAATGCATCCTTCTTAGTTAGTGTCATTAAAGGTGTTTCTATTCTTCCATAGTGTCAAACAAACTTGCGGTAGTAACCTGTGAAACCCAAAAATCCTCTAAGATTCTTCAATGTTTTGGGAATTGACCAGTCCATCATGGCCTTAATCTTGTTAGGGTCTACCCTGAAACCTTCATGAGATACAATATGACCCAAATACTCTACCTCCTTCACTCCAAAGAAAAATTTGGATGGTTTGACATATATTTGTTGGTCCTTTAGTAGTTGTAGCACCTTGTCAACATGTCACACATGATCCTCCCAAGACTTGCTATAGATTAGTATATCATCAAAAAATACTAACACAAATTTTTGAAGGAAGGGATTGAAAATGGAATTCGTCAACCCTTGGAATGTGTAAGGCCAAAAGGCATGACCAAAAATTCATAATGGCCTTCATGAGTTTGGAATGTTGTTTTTGGGATATCTTCTTTCTTCATTCTAATATGATGATACCCTGAACGAATATCCAACTTTGTGAAATATATTGCTCCATGTAGTTCATCCAAAAATTCATCAATGACAGGAATGGGAAACTTATATTTAATAGTGATCTTGTTGAGCTCTCTATAATTTGGACACATACACCATGATCCATCTTTCTTGAATACCATTACCACCAGTGTAGAGTAAGAACTTTGGCTAAGTCTAATAATGCCAACCTCTAACATTTCTTCAACCATGCACTCAATTTCACTCTTCTGGGCATAGGGGTATCTGTATGGCCTGATGTTAGGAGGAACACTCCCAAGAATTAGGTGAATATCATGATCATGATTTAGAGTGGGTGGAAGACCTTTGGGAATATCTTCAAATACTTTGGAATGATTATCAATGATCCCTTATAGATCTAGAGGAATAGATGGCTTAGATGTTTGAACATCTAGTGAGCATAGTTGTGAACTAACACCTTGATGCCCCTTTTTCAATAATTTTGCCATGCCTCTTAACTCAATTTCTTTTCCTTCCAATGAAAATTTCATGAAAAGTTCTTGAAAATTAAAAGCCACTATTCCTAATGATTGTAACCATTGGATTCCTAGTACAACATCAACACCACCCATGGGTATATCAATCATTGGAGTATTCATTACATATTCCCCCATAGTAAGATTGATCTTATTACATTTTCCTGAGAAATTGATAGTTCCTCCATCTGCAATCATTACTTGAAACTCTGGGTGTTGGATATACAAACCAATTGAGATCTTTCGCTAGTTTATAGTGAATGAAATTATGAGTACTACCATAATCAATTAGGACTATTACCTTTTTATTTTTGATATATCCTTCGATCTTGAGGGTTTGAGGAGTGATAATTCTAGCCAATTCATTACAGGATATCACGAGAGTCAACTCTTCAGACAAAATTGATTCTACATTGTCATCTTGAGATGGTTCTTGTTCATGTTCTTGTTCTTGGTCTTCTGCCTCTTCACAATATATGTAGAATAATTTCTTTTCACCAAACTTATGTCCCTTACTATACTTGCTATCATAATTAAATCCTAAACCTTTCTCTTTTCTTTCCTGCAATTGTTGAGGTGTCAACCTTGTAGGTTGAGGTGTTTTAAAAGAAGGAGAATTATTCTCTCTATAGATGCTAGGATTGGTCCTTCTAGTAGCCATAGCCATATTTTTACTTTCAACATTTCTTTCCACCCTAAATGCATTCTCCAATGATTTGGGTTCCCAAAGGCGAACCTCATGTTGAATATTATCTCTTAAAGTTCCTATGAATACATCAATCAAGTGTTCATCTGGAATATATATTACCTTTATATTCAATCTTTGGAAGTTATCAATGTGCTCTGTAACTGAACCCTTTTGCTTGAGATTTATCAATTGGCTAAAGAAGGTATTGCTCCTTGTATCCTCATAGTGTGCTATAATTTATTCCGTGAAAATTGTCCAAGTGACAAGTGATTTGCGAGAACAAATACATATATACCATACAAATTGATTGGGTTCTAAATATAAAGAAGCAATTTGTACCTTTTGTGTATGTGGCACATTATGTAGATCAAAGAATTGCTCCATTTGAAGTATCCATGTGATTGGGTCCTTTCCATAAAGCTTCCTCATATCGATCTTAGGAACATGGTTGGTCTTCAACCCAAAGTTGAAGTTTCTCCATTCTTGATTCACCTTCCTTGTGTCCTCATCATGAATTTCATGGGATAAATTTTCACTTTCAAGTGTCCTCTCTATTAGGAAATTTTTTAATCCTTCCATGATCTCCGATTTTAAACCATCCATCTTAGTATTTATTGCCTCCCACTTAGCTTCCATTGAATCCATCATCTCTTGTAGTTCATCTTTTGTTACTGTCTTCTTTTGTAAACCATCCATCTTAGTATTTATTGCCTCCAACTTAGCTTCCGTTAAATCCATCATCTCTTGTAGTTCATCTTTTGTTACTATATTCTTTTGTAAATCATTTATGTCCCTATGCATTTCTTCACCTTCATCAAGAGTCCAAGTAGGATTGTCTGGAGACTTATTTGGTGTAGAAGTTCCCTTCTTGGGTGGCATGTTGGCCAAGTATCACTTTTGAACCTTGATTTTGAGGTGGTTCTACTAGAAAATCTTTCTTCTGCTGTATCTCCAAAGTTTTGGCCCTTATGGGTATGAAAAATTCTTTTTTGTAGTTCTCTGATATTTCTTCTCTGCAATGCAACAGATCTGATCAAAATTGGATGTTCCAAGTGGAATTTATGGTAACTTCCCCACAACTTTCTAATTGTATTCCTTTCTAGGAGATCTCACTTGTATAGTTTTCCCTACACACAATAATTGATATAAAATTCTGAAACTCATACCCGAAATACTACAGACTGTCCACTATCCAATTCAACTAGTCTCACTCAATTTGGATACTCTAGGAAGAAGTTATGATCGTTTTACCTGGAACACCTTATTGACACTAGTCAATAGGACTAGTTAGATACCTTATCTTCCACAGGGTGTATATACAAATGTAAAATGGAACAAAATATGAACTATTTACCATAGATACCTTGCTAATTTTTGTGAATAGCCTTTGGATTTCAGGTTTTGAAATGTTACAAAAAAATATTTATAGCGAATATTCCACAATGACTCAGTTCAGGATGATTCCAAAACCCTATATTGAACAGGTTGTATCTCCAAAAATATAAGGCCTCAGGAGATCAAATGTTAAACCAATATACCTTGATCCGTCTACTAACTATCCTCCACATTCCTTCTGAAACGTTGTAGAAAAAAAGTTATAGAGAAAATTCCAAGGTGTCTCAGATGTAGCAGCGAAACCCCAAGACCTTGAGCTCTGATACCATATGTTAAGAACAAAATATCAATATAGCATAGAAAAACCTCAGAATAAGTACTCAACGCCTTGAAAAAGAGAGAAATTTATATAATAAGCCTCTTCAAGGGGGAAACCTCCTTATACCCACATAAATGTACAATTAGAGGATGATTCAAAATGAAAATGTCTCCTTGGTATATAATATAGGAGACTAGGAGGTATAATTACAACTAATGGACTAAAGCCAACATAAATAAAATAACATTACTAATATAATAATCCCCAATTAAGGGGTAATGAGCCACTATTTAGGGCTTAAAAACCATTGTCTTTGTAATTCCTTTAAAATTTCCGAGTTAGTGTCCAAGACAAAAGTAATCTGGAAATGACCCAACACTTGACCCTCTGACGTAACTATCAGCCTTTAGATGCATATGATTAAATCATCAAGATAAACATTGATACTGACCAATTCATCAAAATTTATGTGTATAGGCCTTTTTGAGGTGATACCGGTATCAAGTAAGCCAGAAGGCAGGGAACTGTAAGACATAGTATCACAATTTGTAATAAAAGGGTTTTTGTGAATATTTGCCCCTTTTACCTTGGTTTTATTATGACCAAGCAAACTATCAAGTAAGGGCTCCAAATGTAACTTTAAAACCTATTGCAGAAATTTTTCATGCTGAGAGGAGGGAAAGGATTTCTCATAATTGCTTGCCTGAAAGTTCAAAGACTAATGCAGGTTCTAATATTATCAATGGTCTTCGAAGAAGGTTCCCATTTGGAAACCCATTTAGGGTGGACTAAAAAAACATTTCAGTCCTTGAGAAATTCCTTGACTCCCTACGAAAGGTTTCCTTCAGTGAAGAGTTAACAAGTCCTAGATGGTTTCATGGTATGTTGAACAAGACCTGGATCAAAACCACAAAAATCCATATTAAACAAAAAAAAAAAACTTTTTAAATCCACCAAGTAACTTAGCATACCTCATCTCTTCTTTATCAAAACCATGGACATTTATTTTAACGTTCATTGAAGATCCAGGTGTCATTATTTTCATGGAGATGGCTTCAACCACCTTTAGCTGTAATGCCTCTTCTTATTGTTTTTCTTTGTTTCCTACAACACTCAAGGAAAATGAGCCCTTGAGAGGAGTCAAGCCTTCAGGGATTTTATTATTTTCTATAGATATAATCTCTTCCGGATCAAGAGGTTCATTTTGAATGACAACACAATTGATTTCATTGTTAGGGATGACCTTCCATAATTCTTCATTCTCATAAAAGTATGGACGATGCAGAGATTGGAAAGCACAATCAGGCCAGTGAGGAAAGAGTTGTTGAGTAGGAGAGGCTTTGAAGATAGCTAATCGATCAGCTATTGAATTCAACTCCTTCCTAACATGAGTGATGTTAAAATATAGGAGGTTCGAGACAAGTGCCCAAACAATTTGGGAATATTGTTCCATAATCTTGTTGCTAGGAGAGCATGTCTTACATATCAGGTTCACAACAAGCTCAGAATTTTCAAAAACTAAAAGGTGAACACAACCGATATTAAGGGTGTTCTCAATGCCTAACATCAAAGCTTCAAATTTAGTGACATTGTTTGAGAAAGAAAACTCCAACCTGTATGACAGATTATGAATCTTTCCTGTAGGATAAACCAAGATAATACCAGCCCTGTTACCCTCATTTGAGTGTGAACCATCGAAGCGCATATTCCATAATTCATCCTCTAAATCAATTATTTCCAGAGGAATATTATCCTCTTCAGCGAATATGGAATATACTCCTAGGTCTTCTTCGATATAGTTTACGCTATATTGTAGAACACTCTCTATTTAGGGTGAAATTATTCCTTCTCTAAGGATGATGATATTCTTGTCGTTTCGAGGAACGAATAAATGTGTCCCGTCGAGTGAGAGGTATCCACCTATTAGGGCTTGTGAATCTCTCCCAAAGATAATTGAATAATTTGTTATAGGCATATCAATCACCTGAATGTTGAATGCTGAGGGTTGTCCTTATCTCAGGATGAGTGCATAAAACTAAGTTTACATCCTTATTATCACGTATGGTTTCTTTTTGTAGACTATTATAGGAGAGCATGATTATAGCATTTTAGTTTGTACAAGACAAGCCTAGCTCTTCCATAATAATCTTCGACATAACACTTGGGCCCAAACCGCCATCAATGAGGAAACAATGGGCAATTTTATCCATGATATTTATATAAATATAGAAGGGGGGGGGGTGGTTTACAGGGTATCTAAAATTATGAACACCTACTTTATTTATAGAAGAATCCTCTTCGTCTACCTCTTCAGAAACATTGGATACAACGAAAGCTTTTCCTTCCGTGAATTGTTTCAGATGCATATGTTGTTTAGGGATGGAAATCATCTCTAGGAGGGCTGCATATTCTTTGATGTTGGCCAATTGATTCATGATATTGTATTTGGAAGAGGGGGGAGGAGGAGCGATTCCTTGAATCTCGGGAATTTTGGCAACCTAGGATGTAGCAGTGATTGAGGATGAACTTGGGTTAGAAGAACTGCAAGGAGGGTCAAACTTTTCATTTGGGGCATAGGCTTTGTTCCTAGTATTGATGACCATGACATCTTCTGGCTTGGAAAAATCTAGGAAAACGATAGTAGATTCTTGTCTTTTACCAAAGATCTTGTCTCTGACACTCTTCTTTACCTTACATGTGGTTTCTTCATGGCATTCCTAACAAAAGTTACACCAACTCCGAGGCAGAATAGCCTTGGGATGAAAATTGTTCTCAACTGGATTTCTAAAAGGTGGTGTAGAAGAGGATGAAGCTCCAGGGGTGAGAGAGGAGACAATACCCTTCCACTCAAAAGATATCATAAGATTGTTCATATCTTGTACCAACTGTAAGAGAGAGGACATATCCATCTGTGTAACTGATTCTCCCTGGGGTAGACCAGTTCGTTCAAGTTCTTCCTCATACTCTGAGCAAGTGTGCAAGGCAGACCCGAGATTATCAGTGGCCTTTTCCTCAAGCTTTTGATGATAGGGAGAAGGAAATGCATTCTAGTAATGCATAAAAGTAGCTTGGTTCTGAGGGTGGATAAGTTCAAAGATTTGATTATACAACTTGGTGAAACACAAGTTGAAGGACCTGATGGTCTCACCATCTTTGTAAGTGATGTTATTGTATTCCCTTAACTTCTTGAAAAGGATTTTGGATTTCCCATAAGTGGATTGGAACGAATAAATCAACTACTCCCAAGTAGACAGGATCTTAGGAGGAAGGTCAAAAAATTCAGCCGCAACCTTTCCTTCCAAGGAATTGAAGAACAAGCGCATGCAGGTGTCATTGTCGTTAGCCCCTATGTTATGAAAAGAATTAGAAAATGCCACTAGGTGTTCATTGGTACTAACAATGTTATTTCCTGAAAACTTAGGCAGATTCTCTTTAAACTTCGGAAGTAGGCGAGTAGTAGGCGATAGGTTAAGAGGGAAGGACACATGCCATGGTGTGGTTGTGGCATCTTCTTCGAAATGAAAAAGTCCATACTTTTTAATGAATTTGGTGGGGTTTGTATTAGATTGTATGGGGATATGGTGGTTGTACAAGCTACCAATCACTAATGACGATGAAGATTGGGAAGATGGAGCACTTCCAGTGCCACTAGAGCCACCGCTAGATGCCATCTTGTGGATGATAGATAAGTGAAAGAAAGACGAGTTGGATGAATCAGATAAAGTTCTCCTTAGAGCACTTTTTTGGGCAGACAACATAATGTTTCTTCTTCCTATTTTAGCAATAGGATTGATTTCAGGTGGCGCGCCTCTTCTTCTTCTAGAGGCACGAGAATCTAAGGACATGAAAGAAAGACCAAAACTGAAGAAACAAAAAGGTTACTGTTGATTTCTAGGCTGCCTACATCTAGCTTCCAATTATTCTTGAACACTAATATGCCTTTCAATTGCTTCCCAAGAATGGTTAAGCTTGTCACGAGTCCTAGCAGTGTCTAAAATAATATGAAATAGGTTCAAACAAATCTTGGTCTGGTCTTGGAGACCGGGCTCAAGATTGGGTTGTCTTGCAATAGGAACAGTCACGAATAGAAAAACAGTCAAAGGATCAAAACAAAAAAAGAAAGATGTATCGATGAAAATCGAGTATAAAATTTAACAAGAGAGATATCGAAGATCTCCCCAGTATGGTCGCCAAATAAATGTTGAGGAAAAGATATGAATTGATCTTACTCAATAATTTTTAGACTTTACTTGGATAAAGAAAAGCAGACGGGAATATCGCCCTATGTTTATAGCTAACAAAATAACATCCTAACATCACAAGTATTAATTATGAGTTCTTAGGCTAGTCTTTTCTCAACAAAAAGCTTCCTGGAAATTCAATTTTATGTAAATTTTTGAATATATCAGTTGTTGAAATAAATGTAAGAATAGAAGTAAAGACACCAAGATGATAATCAAGATAGATGAGATATAAATCGATCCTTTATTTAATTCCAATTCACCAAAGAGTCATTGTATTTATAAAACATCACACATAAATCTTGGACCAAAGACAAACTTATAAATCCTCGATGGAACATACAAAAGGACCTCTGACAGAAAACCAAAACTGAACTCTAAAAGATGGATCAACTTGCCACAGATTGCTGCCCACTCGACTCTGCACAATAGCCTTTATCGGTCATGAAAATTAATTCACAAACAGACAAGTCTACACAAACTATCAAAGATATATCAAGAGCTCTAAAGAACAAGTGTCTGAATGATTTTATTCATCCTTGAATATTGTTGTCTACAATAAGACCCTACTATCACAAAAGAGAATAAGGCTTTGATGAATATATGAATGAATGAAAACTGGACTATCTCAACATAAACTCAAAGAGAAAACCTTAGCATGCTTTTTTATTCTCTCCTCTTTCTACTCTTCCCTTTCCTGTTGCCTTTAAAAAACTAGAATTGGTTGAAGTACTTGAACCAACTCATTAGTTAAGCTAACTAAAGACTCAACTAACTCTAGTTAGGGGGAAAAGTAATAATCATAATAAGGGTCATAATCAAATAATAACTAGTAGGTGGGACCCCTTGTGGATCCCTTTAGTTTTTAGCCATCATAACAATTATAACATAACCATTAGTTAAGAGAAACACACTTCCTTGTGTCTCCCATCAACATATTTACTTTTGGCAATTTTAGCTCATGAAATTTGAAATTATTTCAAAAATAATACTTATATATCCAAAATAAACCATGTTGTCCAAAATCCTTGAAGTCAATCTGTCATTGCGTGGCTTGGAAAGGAGGCCTTTCACGCCTAGGTTGCACTATTTCCTTCCCAATCCAATCAAATAATCTTGCATGAAACATTTGGCCAAGCTCTTTTGAATCAACATTAAAATGTATAGATAACCTAGGCCTTATTGGGCCTCGATTCCAGTTACCTCTACCTATGTTTCCTCGGACATGGCTTCCTAGACTGAAAAAACTCATCCTACATATACTAACAATTAACAAATAGTATTTTAAATAACCATGCATGACAACTCCTTAAAAAAAAGAAATAGATTTGGCTCAGAATGTATCAGGCTCATGCAATCCAATCCATACAAATTGTTCTAACATTAATCAACGAGCAGCAGGGTGAAACAGTGTTCTGGGATGCATGAGCGGTTTGTATTGAGTGAAAATATGATATAATGAAAGGGGAGACGAAATGGTAATTGCTCAATGAAAACAACAATCAATTGTAAATCAACCCAAAAAACCTTACTGCAATCCACTCAAGACACTGCCACTTCATCCAGTTGACACATAAATTCTCTTAGCTGTAATCAATATTAGAACAGGGAGTGAACAAAATGAATACAAGATATGAGCGGGGGTTGTAATTAGCGGAAAATGAGATAATGAGGGGGGAAAAAATGTTTACTTTTAATGAGATTAATCAAGCAATACATAACATATTTTGTAGTAAGAAAAATATGCATCAACCAACAATCATATGACCGAGTAATAAGTCTTGTGTATTCACTTCATTTCACTATCCATTAATATCCAACACAATTTCATTACAAAACAGAAGTATTTCACACAATTTGTAAGAGGTTATTTTCCCTTTATTTGCACTTTCGACATTTTATAACAGTCAACAACAACACTCAATCTATAATCATTAACATCCACCACTGCCATACATTTTTCCAATCCATGTCTATATTTGAAAGTAGTGTTTCCCAAAAATAATAATGAAGTCACTACTTCTATAATAGATCCAATCAAGATCTGTAATGATATTCATTCCCATATATATATAGGCAATAGAAAGATCAAAATAATCTAAACCTCACATGCCACGCCTGAAAAGGAAATTGACTATACAACCAACAATCATCGTTTAGACACAGGCTATGCAGAAGCAAATTTCTGAAACCATGTAACCATGCCAATGTAAAACAAAACATCTCAATGCAACTTAAAGGCCAAGCCAAATATCCAACACAACTGTCATCAACAATGATCAATTGTAATAAATAATGCACTTAAAACTCAGTGGGTATCACAGAGCATAAAACAAGCCATCCATACTACGCACGGTGCACAACTGAGAGAATCCCACAGTGTAACATTTCCAGTAATCACACAACAACATATGACCATGACATAACTCAAAATATCATTATGGGCTATTTATTAAATCGCCTGTGAGTAACCAGGCCGCACATACACATGCTTATTTTACCAACAACAAAAGATGCAGTAGATATGTCCAGTCCAATAATTTACTTTGCAAAACATCATCCACAGGATGCAACATGTGTGACCAACACCAAATCCTTGTAACCAATGTCATCCATCAACCAAATCACAATAAGTGAAAAACTAGTGACTTTACATTAACCAACAATTCGACATTGTGGTAAGAAAAAAAAAACAATCAACCGAACAAGCTATGGTAACTGTATATACCCACCCACCCAATTGAAATGGGTAGAGGCCCTTCCATTAAAAACAACTGAGTTCTTTGACATCAGGTTGGTAACTGTGAACTTTTAGAAGTGGAAATTGCAATGTAAATCTCATGCTATTATCACAGAGGTAGTGACGAAATCCTATACCAACACAACTTCTATATGACCAATGGGTGAGCCCGCATTTGAAGTAATAGACCACAATAATCGAGAAAAACTTAACAGGCTCGCCAGACTTCCTATGCGGCTCCAGTCGGGAGGGTTTAGGGTTAGCATAGTAGCCATATCGGGAGGAAAGGCACCAACCATAGTGAAACTTCGAGGCTAAAGGCATACGCACAAGGAGGACTATGACGCTTGTTAACGGGAGACAGTTCTTGACAGGGTTGAACAAGAAAACAAAGCTCTAGCTAAACCCAGGAATCATAAAGAAAACCATCCAACCATGATTTTAAAAAACCTTTTAAGAAATTCAGTGGTAACAAATATCTATCACCTAGGAAGACCACCAACTCCAATGAACTGAAACAATTATAAGCAGAACCATCCATTTTCCATTCAAAACCAAAATTCCACACAGTTGCAGTACTCAAGACAACAAAAACCCATACAAATGAGCCAAATTTTTTTCATAACCAGAGTAAAGTCAAGAATGGCCAAAAGAGACATACCTGTTAATCGAAAACCTTAATATGAGAGGAGACCGAGTGATTTCACCCTGCTAAAAATATGGAGCATGAACACAACATCCAGATCAAACAATATTCCAATTAGGGTGGCGGCCAATGGGAAGGGTAAAGGTGACGTGCAATAAATGCACGTCGCCTCCACCCATATCTTATTTACTCTATAATACATGCCAATGAACCCCCATTAACACCATTAATCAACCCATGCATCGAGAATATCAAGGATTTAAAACATAGCATAATCCAAGTTCCACATAACAATCCAACCATTCGCATGGTTACCTTGCCAAGTGCGCCACCCAAAATATCCACCATATGTATATATATATATATATATATATGTGTGTGTGTGTGTGTGTGTGTGTGTGTGTGTGTGTGTGTGTGTGTAATTTAACATTTCTTTTTATGTCCATTTCCTTGTTATCTAAGGTCTAACAATAATCAAAAAACACTTTATGCATGTAGTATTGCAGACTTAGGTCTCTTTTGTATCAGACATAGTATTTTATTTTTCCTCAAAATGCCTTTCTGCAATTTTCACTAACATATTTGTTGTGCTTGTGCAAGAAGAATGAATACCATAAATGAATAGAAGGTTGTAGTATCATGAAGTAACAACATCCCAAATCTTAACTCATATCAATGACAACCATATTCTCATCAACCATTTGAACCTTTGTAGCACATTATCATAAAATGAACAAATTTGATCTTCAAAAGCTCAAGGGGGTCCCACCTACTAGCATTATTTAGTATTATATAATAATAGGCTTCAGCAACACTTTGTAGGTGAAATTATGTTGATGTTTTCAATTGTAAACAACGGGTTGTAGTGGAGAAACCTGCGTGTATGCTTGTTGCCTAACTGGTAGGGTGCATATATGTGGAAAAATGTGTGTTTTTTGGATTTGGAAGGTATGGAAATAGACTCCAAGTCTTCATAGGGAAATGGAAAGGCCATTCAAACAAGTTGCATGGGGTGATGAAAATGTTTTTGTAACAAAAATGGATGGGATATGGTGGACACATTTATTTCATGGATACAATACATTTTGAAGCATCATAAGGCTCGTGCACTTGATACCATACTCCTGGGAATTCTTGAATGTTGGTGGGATAATCGATAGCTATCAAGGAATCCATATGCGAAAGGTTAAGACCCAATATGGACATTCGTTGATATATGTTTTTCTATGAATGGAAGTGGATAGACATACATCCACATTAGACACACCACAGATACTTTCCAAAGCTAAAAATAAAAAATCAAAAGAAAGTCACTCTCTTGGAACCAAGGGTTTCAATATTTTTGACAACACAGGTGTTCCAACAGAGGACAAACACCTTCAACAACCACTACACAACCAGATCAAAGATCAACACACCGATGTTTTGACGTGGTAAAACCCC
This sequence comes from Picea mariana, assembly GCA_032191745.1. Classification (NCBI taxonomy): domain Eukaryota; kingdom Viridiplantae; phylum Streptophyta; class Pinopsida; order Pinales; family Pinaceae; genus Picea; species Picea mariana. The sequence goes on from JASDQU010100112.1 coordinate 280,553, forward strand.
TATAGGGAAACATCCATGACCCCAGCCAACGTGACCACTTGGAGCAGTTTATTAATGCAAAAGAAAAAGATTACAAAGATATTTTGCAAGAGAGTTTCTTACAATCGATCATCGACAAATGACCCTCCATGCTCTTTAAATAGAGATCATGGACCAATCGAATGTTAAGCCACAGATCAATGGACATTAAGATGGAGGAGAATATGAACCTTCAGATCACTCTATGTCAGGAACATATCATCACCGTCAGATTTCCTAACTACAAATGGATACTACTACATACTAAAGAAACACACTTTTACCTAACGACACATTAGACCAAGTAGATCTTAACTAACTCCTAAGTGTCTAAATATCCTAAAATCCCTCCTTAAGAACAACTTGGGATGGGATTGAAGGATTTACAATAGTGACACAATAAGAGAAGGAAGGAGGAATTAGAGCCTATCCCCCCTTAATGACAACTTACTAAACTCCTAACATAGATCGAATTTTTGAAAACTTTGCTTCTATAAGAGAATTTGTGAAAATGTATGCAACTTCATCATTTGTAGGGAAAAAGAGCACTTCAATAACTTGATCATGAAAGAGATTTATAATGAAGTGCATGTGTATCTCGATGTTCTTGTTGCACTGATGTTGAACTGGGTCTTTGGCGAGCTTGATGACACTCTGATTTTCGCACCAAAGGCGGGTCAGATGCTGCTACTGGAATCCAAACTCTGAAAGGATTTTTTAAATCCACAAGGCTTCCTGACTTGCATTTACTGCTACTCGGTATTCTTCTTCTACTAAAGAAAGTGACATAGCCTATTGTTTCTTACAGGCCCAAGTGACAGGTTCTGAACCAAGGCTGAAAATATAACCTACAATAGACTTTTGATCATTAGGTTCGTCGACCCAATATGAATCAGTGAAACCAACCAATAAAGGAGTCCCCCATCAACTGTAATGTATCTCAAACTGAACTGTAACACAAACATAGAAGAGTATCCTTTTATCTTCTATCTAATGGATTTCATGGGGTGTTTGCATATACCGGGCAACAACACCAACACCAAAGGAAAGATTGGGATAGGCATGAGTCAAGTATAATAGGCTACCAACTAACTGATGGTACAGGGTGGCATCAACTTCAGGATAAGTACAGGTGGCAGTAAGCTTGAATCCAAAATGGAAGGGGGAAGGGGTTGGCTTACAATAATCCATGTGAAAGTGGTGAAGAAGGTCACAAGCATACTTAGACTAGGAAATAAAAATTCCTTCATTGGTTTGCAAAACATGGAGGCCAAGGAAACAGTTCAAAAAACCTAAGATTTTCATTGAAAATTTATTCTTAAGGATGGTTTTCACATGGTTTAAAAGTTTTGAGTCACTACCATTAAGGATAAGGTCATCAACATAAAGGAAAAAGATTATGAGATGGCTTCCTACTTTCTTGTTATAGACATTAGGATCATAATGTCATCTAGAGAATCTAGTGTCAATAAGAAATTTGTCCATTTTGGCATACAAAGATTGGCGAGGTTGTTTAATACCATAAAGAGATTTCTTAAGGAGACAAACAAGGATAGATTTATTGTAGACATAGCCAGGAGGTTGTTCCATGTATATTTATTCTTGCAAATCTATGTGCAAGAAGAAGGATTTAACATCCATCTGATGGACCTCCCATTTATGTGAGACATCAATGGAAAGAACAAGGAAGATGGAATTCATTTTGGCTATAGGGGAAAAGGTTTCATTATAGTCAATTCCTTCAACTAGGGAAAACCCTTTGGAAACTAATCGAGCTTTGTGTCTTTCAACACTTCCATCTGATGCATACTTATTTCTGTAGACCTATTTACATATGACAATTTTTCTTCCTTTTGGAAGAGATACAAGATCCCAAGTATCATTGGCCATTAAGGAACGATATTCATCATTCATTGTTGTATCCCAATATGGATGACCTAAAGCTTCTGCAAATGTTTATGGATCATGAGTCTTTGAAACTTGAGCCAAAAGAGAAGATTCCCACTGGAATTGTGAACGTGTCTAACGTTGATCTGAAGGATCACTAAAAATATCACCAGTTGCTTCTCGTGTTGAATAGACCCATATAGAAAGTTGTGGAGCTAGTGCTGGTTCAGGTTCAAAGGACCCATATGGACGAAGGTGACCATGTGGAGGTGTATTTTCATCCTCATTTTCATCATCTAAATAAGAAAGTAGAATATGAACAGAAGAAGGAACAAACGTCAAAGATGGCTCACAGTCCGAAGAAGGAACACTCACAGAATTAGGCTCGCAGGCCAAGATATTTTCATCAAGTTTAACATCTCTTATAATAATAATTTCATTACAATGTAGTTGAAGAATTATATAACCTTTTACATCTTCAGAATAACCAACAAATATAAACTTCTCACTTTTAGGCTGCAATGTTTTCCTTTTCTCATGAGGAATGTGAGCCCATGCTATACTGCCAAATACACATAAGTGACTTACATTTGGTTTAATTTTAGTCCAAGCTTCTTCCAGTGTTATATTTGTAAGAGATTTTGTGGGAGTGTGATTTACTATGTAATTTTCACAGTTGATTCCTTTCTCCCAATACTTTAGACTTAATCCCTTAGATTGGATCATACAATTAGCCATTTCTTTTAATGTGTGGTTCTTTCTCTTAGCAACACCTTTTTTTTTGTAGTATATATGGAACAATGGGTTTCATTTGGATGCCCTATGTAGTGTAGTAACTTGTAAAATTATTGTTCACATATTCTCCTCCATTATCTGTTCTTAACTTTTGAAATTGATGTCTACATTTCTTTTCTACAAGGGCCTTGTAGGCCAAAAACTTGTCAAAAACTTCACTCTTAAGTTTTAAGAAGTAAACCCAAGTATGTCTGGAAAAGTCATCAATGAAAGTTACGAAATACATGCACCCAAAAAAGTAGGAGAAGAAAGTGGACCACACAACTAACTGTGAATCAGCTGCAAAGGGCATGAGGCGTGAAAAGATGCACGTTTGTCAAAAATGACTCGATGATGTTTTCCAAGAAAAAAATTGAAACAAACACCATATATGCATGAAACAAGAGGTATACCACTCACCATATGTTGATTACATAGTTTTTGCAATGAGCGATAGTTTAGATGACCAAACCACTCATGCCAAAGTTTTCTCAAGTCATTGCTATGAACAACAAAAAATGATGAAAAGGATGATGACCCAAAGTTGTCAAACTTGTACAACCTGGCAAGATCATTAGCAATTCCAGTTGCAAGAACATACTTAGGATCTTTTAGATCCTTGATTAAAACTTGGTGAGGTGAAAACCCTACAGTTTTACCGTCACCTGAATGAGTGATTTGATATACTGATAAAAGGTTACAAGAAATACTTGGAACACATAATACATCATTGAAATGATTGTTTTCTACTTGAATTGTTCCAAATCCTTCAACGCTAAGAGACCTATCATCACCAAAAAATATTTTCTTGGTGTTACATTCATTTAGAGAAGAAAATATTCTCTATCCTTAGCCATATGATAAGATTCTCCAAAATCAATAAGCCACTCATGAGAAGAAGAAGTAGAAGTTGTATTAAAGGAAAAACTAGAAGAAGAAAGTGCATGTCCATGAGAAGAAGAATAATAAGTAGAATCAATACTGATATTGTGCTTCTTCATTGCTACTTCTAAAGATGTCATCTTATTAAAACATATGGACTCATCATGACCATCTTTATCACAAAATTTGCAATGTCTGTCAGTGTTCTTACTTTTATTTTTTTCTTCTTTGTCACCATTAGGAGTGGAAGTTGTCTGAGTGGGTTTGGGACCCTTATATTTCTTGTTGTTGTGGCAAGGATGTTGCTTCTTTGGATTCTTGGGTTTATCTTTCTGATGGACGACTAAGGCTTTGTTGGAGGTACCTGCAGTGCTGATCACTCCAAGTTGTACACGCGTATCTTTCTCTCTAATCAAAGAATCACAAAAGTTCTCAAGACTGGTTTTTTTATAAGTTGTCCGTAGAGCCTCTTGCATGGCATAAAAGGCAGATACAAACATAGAATATGCACTACCTAGCTTAGAAGGAATAAGATAGATGCAATCATCTTCTTCTATCTTCATCTTACATTCTTCACGTAAAGTTTTGAGTGTTTTAAACTTAGATAGATAGTCTTCAATGCAAGAAAAAACATTTGGACTTAAAGTCCGTCCTTTATTTTCTAACTACTGTGCTCAAATAATATTGTGTTTACCAAACATAGATTCAATCTTGTCTGAAGATTCATTGTGTTGATCAATTCATTGAAGGTGGAACCTTAAATCAAGAGATATGGACATTCTAATTAATCCACATGCTTCGTCATTCCTATTATCCCATTTTACTTTCTTATCAGCATCAGTGGGTGTTATTTCCTTTCCCGAGGTAATCTGGTACAAGCCTTTACTTCTTAATAAATCCTCCATATGGGATTTCCATTGGAAGTAGTTGGTGCTGGTAAAAAAGAGATTACTTGTAGAGGCAATATTAAATATGCAAATAATATGGATTTAAAAACTGAAACTAATGATATGGATGGAAATATTTTGAAAAGTTAGGCGGTTTAAAAAAAAACGGCACTGAAAACAGAGTTCAAATGTGAGAGTTATGCCCTTTGTAAAAGATGCATAAATGGTAACCAAAGGACCACATGGTGGTGTAAGTTGCTTTATGAAGTGACCCACTTTTATAAAGAGAAGTGGGGATCACTTTTACAACGAATTTACTTTACAAAAGAAAATATGCATGCAAAATAAACAACTCTAAAATAAAATATTAAAGCTACTTATAGTGATTCACTTTTATACTTGAAGTGAAATACACTTTACAATTTTAGCATGAACTTTAAAAAAAATTAACAAAAAGAGAGACTTTAACTCAAGACCTCTTACTTAAGAAGACAAATTTTAACCAAATGGTCTAGAAAAACATATTGTATTGTTTAGCAAGAGGATTGGGGTTGTTGTTGTTGTCATAAAAAAAACTCTTTTGACACAAGAAAAAACATTCTCTTCTCGATTACAACAAGGGTTACATCTTGATTAGCTTACCTAGAAGATCCAGCTTTTCCTATCTGTTTTTGATTTTTTGAGTTCGCACAGGGTGCGGGGAAAAGAGAATATGTAGATCTAAAAGAGTAGAAACCCGAAAATAAATAATATAAAACCAAAATAATACTCTGCAAAAAATAAAAAAATGCGTATTCAAGCTTTATACCTCTGGATCTGACTGAAATGGTCGTATCTTGGGAAAACAAAAAACCTTTTTAAGTGAAAAAAAAACTATTCCTGACTGAAACAAGCACTCCAGACGCAATGGAACAATCATATCATTCCATAAATGTACGTAAATGACAGAAAATGGATATGAGACAACTCGGCTTCACGATCTCAATCTACAATAGGAGCGAGTCTTCAAACAGGCTCTGATACCATGTGCGACAACACAAGTATTCCAACAGAGGACGAACACCTTCAGTAATGACTCACATAACCATATCAAAGATAAAAGAAATAATGTTTTGACATGGTAAACCCCCTATGGGGAAGCATCCATGGCCCCAGCCAACACGACCACTTGGAGCAGTTTATTAATGCAAAAGAAAAATATTGTAGAGAGATTTTACAAGAGAGTTTCTCACAATCGATTATCGACAAATGATGCTCCATGCTCTTCAAATAGAGATCATTGACCAATAAGGTGTCAAGCCATGGATCAATGGTCATTAAGATCGAGGAGAATATGAATCGTCATATTACTTTATGTCAGGAACATATCATGACCGTCGAATTTCCTAACTACAAATGCATACTAATGCATACTAAAGAAACACACTAAGAAACACACTTTTACCTAACTACACATTAGACCAAGTAGATATTAACTAACTCCTAAGTGTCTAAATATCTTAACACAACACACATAACAAGAAATCGAATACATAGAGGAGGGATTTTTCTACCACCTCCCTGCTAGAAGAAAGGCCTTCAACTCATCCTATCACCGCTAACCCCATTAACCAAACAAACAAAGTCCACATGAATCATATAGTCAGAGATACTCAAGAGATCAAATGGGTAGGATGGATACTAGTTTAGAGACATTGCGTCTTACCTAGGGCTATTGCAGTTACGTAGTTGATGAGAACAAATACAGAGAGGCGCAATAAACATGCACAGTACCCCCGGCCAGCTTACATGTGCACATGTACGGAGATGTCCCTATCATACTATGGGCCCCATGGTTCTAGGATTCTCACACATCAATATGGTGATTTTTCCGTTAATATAAAGTACTTGCACAAAATATCATTAACGAGGCTGCCAAAAATAGATTCTACGACCTTCCTAAAGCACCCATATGTGTGGAGGTAAGTTGGGTCATCAACTACAATTTACTACCTAAGGAGTGATATGCTTACGAGATCACAAATGTCAGTGGTAACAACTTACACAATGTCCAATCAAGTAAACAAGTGATGGGATTTCCAAAATACGGTACAAAAAAATAAGTTAGACGTCGATGGCGTTTAGTATTGGAACAACCCCCACCTATCTTGCAATACTCACTTGGTAACTTTCCATTTTCTCCATTTATGCTAGCCATATCCATATACACCTTCCTCCATCTATAAGTTTGTTTGACAACAAAGGTATTCCAACAGAGGAAAAACACCTTCAGTAACCACTCACACAACCAGATCAAAGATCAACACATCGATGTTTTGACGTGGTAAAACTCCTATGGGGAAAAATTCACGACCCCAACCAATGTGGCCACTTGGAGCAATTTATTAATGCAAAAGAAAAATATTACAAAGATATTTTACAAGAGAGTTTCTCACAATCAATGATTGGCAAATGAACCTCCATGCTCTTTAAATAGAGATCATGGACCAATCAGGTGTTAAGCCACAAATTAATGGTTGTTAATATCGAGGAGAATATGAAAAATCGGACCACTTTATGTCAAGAACATATCGTGACCATCAGATTTCCTAACTACAAATTCATACTAAAGAAACACACTTTTACCTAATGACACATTAAGCCAAATAAATCTTAACTAACGCCTAAGTTTCTAAATATCCTAACAATTTGGGATAGGATTGAAGGATTTACAATAGTGACACAATAGGATAAGGAAGGAGGAATTAGAGCCTATCCTCCCTTGATGACAACTTCCTGAACTCCTTACACAGATCGAAGTTTGTAAAACTTCGCTTCTGTAAGAGACTTTGTGAAAATTTCTGCAACTTGATATTCTGTAGGGAAAAATAGCACTTCAATAACTTGATCATGAATGAGATTTCTAATGAAATTCATGTGTATCTCGATGTTTTTGTTGCGCTTATGTTGAGTTGTGTCTTTGGTGAGCTTGATGTCACTCTAATTATCACACCAAAGGTTGGTCAGATGCTGCTGGTGGAATCCAAACTCTGAAAGAATCTGTCGAAGCCACAAGGCTTCCTTACTTGCATTTACCATTGCTCGGTACTCTTCTTCTGCCGAAGAAAGTGAAATATCATGTTGTTTCTTACATTCCCAAGTGACAGGTCCTGAACCATGTATGAAAATATAAACTGCAGTAGAATTCTGATCATCGGGGTTGTTGACCCAATTTGAATCAATGAAACCAACCAATAGAGTATCCACCCTGAATTGTAATGTATCCCAAACTAAATTGAACCACAAACATAGAGAAGTATCCTTTTAGATTCTTTCCAATGGCTTTCATGGGGTGTCGGGAAACCAGACCAACAACAAAGTAAATATCAGGACGGGTATGAGTCAAGTATAAGAGGCTACCAACTAACTGATGGTACAAGGTGGCATCAACTTCGAGAGAAGTACAGGTGGAAGAAAGATTGACTATAGACTAGAAGGGAGAAGGGGTTGGTTTACAATAATCTATGTGAAAGTAATGAAGAAGGTCACAATCATACTTGATTGGGGAATAAAAATTCCTTCATTGGTTTGCAAAACTTGGAGGCCAAGGAAATAGTGCAAAAATCCTAAGTTTTTCATTTCAAATTTATTCTTAAGGTTGGTTTTCACATGGTTTAATTTTTTTTAGTCATTACCAGTAAGGATAAGGTCATCAACATAAATGAAAAGGATTATGAGATGTCTTCCTACTTTCTTGGTATAGACATTAGGATAAGAATGGAATTTAGAGAATCTGGTGTCAATAAGAAACTTGTCCATTTAGGCATACCAATCTTGGGGAGCTTGCTTAAGACCATAAAGAGATTTCTTAAGGAGACAAACAAGGCTAGAGTCATTATGGACATAGCCAGGAGGTTGTTCCATGTAGATATCTTCCTACAAATCTCCATGCAAGAAGGTGGATTTAACATCCATTTGATGGACCTCTCATTTATGTGAGGCAACATGGGAAATAACAAGGTGGATGGAATTCATTTTGGATACAAGGGAAAAGGTTTCATTATAGTCAATTCCTTCAACTTGGGAAAACACTTTGGAAACTAACTAAGCATTGTGTCTTTCAACACTTCCATCTAATGCATACTTAGTTCTGTAGACCCGTTTACATATGACAATTTTTATTCGTTTTGGAAGAGGTACAATATCCCAAGTATCATTTTCCATTAAAGAACGATACTCTTCATTCATTGTTGTATCCCAATATGCATGACCTGAAGCTTCTGCAAATGTCTATGGATCATGATTCTATGAAACTTGAGCCAAAAGAGAAGAGGCTCATTGGAACTGTGAACATATATGATGCTAATATGAAGGATCACTAACAAGATCACCAATTTCTTCTCGTGTTGAACATACCCATCTAGGAAGAAGTGGAGCCGGAGTTGGTGTTGGTTCAAGTTCAAAGGTCTCATCTAGAGGAAGGTGAGAATGTGTAGGTGGATTTTCATCCTCACTGTCATCATCTAAAGAAGAAATCAGAATAGGAACATAAGAAGGCACAAATGTCGAAGATGGCTTGCAGGTTGAAGAAGGAACAAACGTAAAATTAGGCTCACATGCCAAAGAAGGCACAAACATTGAATTAGGCATGCAGACCAAGAGATTTTCATCAAATTTAACATCTCTTCTAATAATAATTTCATTACAATCTGGTTGAAGAAGTCTATAACCTTTTACATCTTCAGAATAACCAAACATTATACACTTCTCATTATTAGGCTGCAATGTTTTTCTGTTCTCATCAAGAATGTGAGCCTGTGCCATACTGCCAAATACACAGAAGTGACTTACATCTTGTTTAATTTTAGTCCAAGATTCTTTCGGTGTTATAGTTTTAAGATCCTTTGTGGGAGTGTGATTTACTATGTAATTTGCACAGTTGATGGCTTCCACCCAATACTTTAGACTTAATTTGTTAGATTGGATCATACAATTAGCCATTTATTTTAATGTGGGATTCTTTCTCTTAACAACACCATTTTGTTGTGGTGTATATGGAACTGTGTGTTGCATTTAGATTCCCTGTGTAGTGCAAGAACTTGTAAAATTATTGTTCACATATTCTCCTCCATTATCTGTTCTTAACCTTTGAATTTGATGTATAGATTGTTTTTCTACAAGGGCCTTATAGGCCAAAAACTTGTCAAAAACTTGTCAAAGTATGTCTGGAAAATTCATCAATGAAAGTTAATAAATACGTGCACCCAGAAAAAGAAGGAGACGAAAGTGGAGCACACAAATCAGTGTGAACAAGCTGCAACAAGCCCTAGGTGTGCCAAGAGGCATGTTTTTAAAACCTGTCCCAATGATGTTTGTCGAGAACACAACCGACACAAACACCATCTCTACATGAAACAAGAGGAAGACTAGTTATCATATGTTGATTACATAGTTGTTGCAATGAGTGATAGTTTATATGACCAAACCTATCATGCCACAATTTTCTCAAGTCATTGCTATGAGCAACAAAAACTGATGAAAAAGATGATGGCCCAAAGTTGTCAAACTTGTACAACCTGCTAATATCATCAGCAATTCCAGTTGCAAGAACATGCTTAGGATCTTTTAGATCCTTGATTACAACTTGGTTAGGTGAAAACTCTACATTTTTACTTGAATGAGTGATTTGATATACCGATAGAAGGTTACAAGAAAGACTTCGAACACATAATACATCATTGAAATGATTGTTTTCTACTTGAATTGTTCCATATCCTACAACACTAAGTGATCTATCATCACCAACAAATATTTTTTTGGTGTTACATTCATTTAGAGAAAAAAATATGTATTTATCCTTAGCCAGATGATCAAATGTTCCAGAATCAATAAGCCACTCATCAGAAGAAGAAGTAGAAGTTGTATTGAAGGAGAAACCAGAAGAAGAAAGTGCATGTACATGAGAAGAAGAACAAGAATTAGAATCAATATTGATGTTGTGATTCTTCATTACTTCTTCTAAATATACCATCTTCTTGAAACATTTGGACTCATCATGATCATATTTATCACAAAAGTTGCAATGTCTATCAGTCTTCTTATTTTTATATTTTTCTCATTTGTCACCATTAGGAGCGAAAGTTGTGTGAGTGGGTTTGGTACCCTTATGTTTCTTATTGTTTTGGTGATTATGTTTCTTCTTGGGATTCTTGGGTTTATCTTTCTGATGGATGACTAAGGATTTGTTGGAAGTACCTACAGTGTTGATCACTCCAAGTTGTACAAGCTTATTTTTCTCTCTACTCAAAGAATCACAAAATGACTCAAGAGTGGGTTTTTGATAAGCTCCCCCTAGAGCCTCTTTCATGGCATAAAAGGTAGATACAAACATAGAATATGCACTACCTAGCTTATAAATAATAAGATAGACGCAACACTCTTCATCCATCTTCAGCTTACATTCTTCACATAAAATTATGAGTGTTTTAAACTTAGATAGATAGTATTCAATGCAAGAAAAATCACTTGGACTTAAAGTCGGTACTTGATTTTCTAACTGTTGTGCTCTAATAATATTGTGTTTATCAAACACAGATTCAATATTTTCCCAAGATTCATCGGGTTTATTAGTTTTTTGAAGGTGGAACCTTAAATCAGGAGAGATGGACATTTTGATTTGTCCATGTTCTCTGTCATTCTAATTAGCCCATTTTACTTTATTTTCAGCATGAATATGTTATGTTTCATTTTCCAAGGTAATCTGGTACAAGCCTTTACTTCTTAATAAATCCTCCATATGGGATTTACATTGGAAGTAGTCGGTGTTGGTAAGAAAAATATTACTTGAAGATTTCATACTAAATATATAGGTAATATGGATTTAAAAACTAAAATTGATGATCTAGATGGAAATATCTCGAAAAATTAGGTGGTTTAAAAAAATGGCATTGAAAATGGATTTCGGATGTGAAAGTTATGCCCTTTTAAAAAAAGGCATAAATGGTAAACAAAGGACCACATGATGGTGTAAGTTGCTTTATGAAGTGGCCCAATTTTATAAAACGAAGTGGGGTTCACTTTTACAATGAAGTTACTTTATAAAATAAAAAAATGCATGCAAAATAAATAACTCTAAAATATTAAAGCTACTTATAGTGATGCACTTTTATACTTGAAGTGAAGTACACTTTAAATAAATCTAAGATATTAAAGCTACTTATTAAAGCTATAAAAAAAAAGTAACAAAAAGAGAGACTTGAACTCAAGACTTCTTACTTAATAAGGAAATTTTTAACCAAGTGGGCTAGCAAAACATATTGTATTGTTTWGCAAGAGGATTGGGGTTGTTGTTGTTGTTGTTGAATATGATATTAAAGAGCGTGATAAAAAAAAAAAATCACACAAGAAAAAATTTTTGCTTCTCAATGACAATAAGGGTTTAGATCTTGATTAGCTTACCTTGAAAATATACGTTTTTCTATCTATTTTTWATTTCCCAAGAGAGAATAGGGTGTGGTGAAAAGAGCATACACATATCTAAAAGAGTAGAAACTAGAAACAATCAATAAAAAACTAAAATAAAACCGAAAAAATACTTTGCAAAAAAATTAAAAAGGGCGTATTCAAAGTTTATACCTCTAGATCTAGCTAAAATGGTTGTATCTTGGGAAAACATAAACCTTTTTTAGTGAAAAGAAAAAACATTCCTGAATGAAAAGAGCGTTCTGGACGCAATGTTACAGTCCTCTCAGCCCATAAATGTATCAAAATGGTAAAAAATGGAGATCATGAAACTCAACTTCACGATCTCAATCTACAATAGGAGAGGGTCTTCAAACAGGTTGTGATACCATGTTCAAAAAAATCGGTATTCCAACAGAGGATGAACACCTTCAGTAACCACTCACACAACCAGATCAAAGATCAAAACATCATTGTTTTGATGTGGTAAAACCCCTACGGGGAAACATCCACGGTCCCAACCAATGTAGCCACTTGGAGCAGTTTATTAATGCAAAAGAAAACAATTACAAAGAGATTTTACAAGAGAGTTGATCACAATTGATCATCAGTAAATTACCCTCCATGCTCTTTAAATAGATATCATGGACAAATCGGGTGTTAATCCATGGATCAATGGTCTTTAAGATTGAGGAGAATATGAACCCTCCAATCACTCTATGTCAAGAACATATCGTGACTGTCGGATCTCCTAACTACAAATGCATACTAATGCATACTAAAGAAACACACTTTTACCTAACGATACATTATACCAAGTATATCTTAACTAACTCCTAAGTGTCCAGGAGAGATGGACATTTTGATTAGTCCACGTTCTCTGTCATTTTGATTAGCCCATTTTACTTTATTATCAKCATGAATATGTTATGTTTCATTTTCCAAGGTAATCTGGTACAAGCCTTTACTTCTTAATAAATCCTCCATATGGGATTTACATTGGAAGTAGTTGGTGTTGGTAAGAAAAAGATTACTTGAAGATTTCATACTAAATATGTAGGTAATATGGATTTAAAAACTAAAATTGATGATCTAGATGGAAATATCTCGAAAAATTAGGTGGTTTAAAAAAAATGGCATTGAAAATGGATTTCGGATGTGAAAGTTATGCCCTTTTAAAAAAAGGCATAAATGGTAAACAAAGGACCACTTGATGGTGTAAGTTGATTTATGAAGTGGCCCAATTTTATAAAAAGAAGTGGGGTTCACTTTTACAATGAAGTTACTTTATAAAATAAAAAAATACATGCAAAATAAATAACTCTAAAATATTAAAGCTACTTATAGTGATGCACTTTTATACTTGAAGTGAAGTACACTTTAAATAAATCTAAAATATTAAAGCTACTTATTAAAGCTATAAAAAAAAAAGTAACAAAAAGAGAGACTTGAACTCAAGACTTCTTACTTAATAAGGAAATTTTTAACCAAGTGGGCTAGAAAAACATATTGTATTGTTTAGCAAGAGGATTGGGGTTTTTGTTGTTGTTGTTGAATATGGTACTAAAGAGCGTAATAAAAAAAAATTCACACAAGAAAAAAATTTCTTTTCTCAATGACAATAAGGGTTTAGATCTCGATTACCTTACCTGGAAAATATACATTTTTCTATCTGTTTTTTATTTCCCAAGAGAGCATAGGGTGTGGGGAAAAGAGCATACACATATCTAAAAGAGTAGCAACCCAGAAACAATCAATAAAAAACTAAAATAAAACCGAAATAATACTTTGCAAAAAAATTAAAAAGCGCGTATTCAAGGTTTATACCTCTAGATCTAGCTAAAATGGTTGTATCTTGGGAAAACATAAAACTTTTTTAGTGAAAAGAAAGAGCATTCCTGAATGAAAAGAGCATTTTGGATGCAGTGTTACAGTCCTCTCAGCCCAGAAATGTATGAAAATTGTAGAAAATGGAGATGACGAAACTCAGCTTCATGATCTCAATCTACAATAGGAGAGGGTCTTCAAACAGGTTGTGATACCATGTTCAAAAAAATCGGTATTCCAACAGAGGATGAACACCTTCAGTAACCACTCACACAACTAGATCAAAGATCAAAACATCATTGTTTTGATGTGGTAAAACCCCTACGGGGAAACATACATGGTCCCAACCAATGTAGCCACTTGGAGCAGTTTATTAATGCAAAAGAAAACAATTACAAAGAGATTTTACAAGAGAGTTGATCACAATTGATCATCAGTAAATTACCCTCCATGCTCTTTAAATAGAAATGATGGACCAATCGGGTGTTAATCCATGGATCAATGGTCATTAAGATTGAGGAGAATATGAACCCTCCAATCACTCTATGTTAAGAACATATCGTGACTGTCGGATTTCCTAACTACAAATGCATACTAAAGAAACACACTAAGAAACACACTTTTACCTAATGACACATTATACCAAGTATATCTTAACTAACTCTTAAGTGTCCAGGAGAGATGGACATTTTGATTAGTCCATGTTCTCTGTCATTCTGATTAGCCCATTTTACTTTATTATCAGCATGAATATGTTATGTTTCATTTTCCAAGGTAATCTGGTACAAGCCTTTACTTCTTAATAAATCCTCCATATGGGATTTACATTGGAAGTAGTTGGTGTTGGTAAGAAAAAGATTACTTGAATATTTCATACTAAATATGTAGGTAATATGGATTTAAAAACTAAAATTGATGATCTAGATGGAAATATCTCGAAAAAATAGGTGGTTTAAAAAAAATGGCATTGAAAATGGATTTCGGATGTGAAAGTTATGCCCTTTTGAAAAAAAGCATAAATGGTAAACAAAGGACCACGTGATGGTGTAAGTTGCTTTATGAAGTGGCCCAATTTTATAAAAAGAAGTGGGGTTCACTTTTACAATGAAGTTACTTTATAAAATAAAAAAATGCATGCAAAATAAATAACTCTAAAACATTAAAGCTACTTATAGTGATGCACTTTTATACTTGAAGTGAAGTACACTTTAAATAAATCTAAAATATTAAAGCTATAAAAAAAAAGTAACAAAAAGAGAGACTTGAACTCAAGACTTCTTACTTAATAAGGAAATTTTTAACCAAGTGGGCTAGCAAAACATATTGTATTGTTTAGAAAGAGGATTGAGGTTGTTGTTCTTGTTGTTGAATATGGTGTTAAAGAGCGTGATAAAAAAAAAAAAAATCACACAAGAAAAAAATTTCGCTTCTCAATGACAATAAGGGTTTAGATCTCGATTAGCTTACCTGGAAAATATACATTTTTCTATCTGTTTTTTATTTCCCAAGAGAGCATAGGGTGTGGGGCAAAGAGAATACACATATCTAAAAGAGTAGCAAACCAGAAACAATCAATAAAAAACTAAAATAAAACCGAAAATAATACTTTGCAAAAAAATTAAAAAGGGCGTATTCAAGGTTTATACCTCTAGATCTAACTAAAATGGTTGTATCTTGGGAAAACATAAACCTTTTTTAGTGAAAAGAAAAAGCATTCCTGAATGAAAAGAGCGTTTTGGACGCAATGTTACAGTCGTCTCAGCCCAGAAATGTATGAAAATGGTAGAAAATGGAGATGACGAAACTCAGTTTCACAATCTCAATCTACAATAGGAGAGGGTCTTCAAACAGGTTGTGATACCATGTTCAAAAAAATCGGTATTCCAACAGAGGATGAACACCTTCAGTAACCACTCACACAACCAGATCAAAGATCAAAACATCATTGTTTTGACGTGGTAAAACCCCTACGGGGAAACATCCACGGTCCCAACCAATGTAGCCACTTGGAGCAGTTTATTAATGCAAAAGAAAACAATTACAAAGAGATTTTACAAGAGAGTTGATCACAGTTGATCATTAGTAAATTACCCTCTATGCGCTTTAAATAGATATCATGGACCAATCGGGTGTTAATCCATGGATCAATGGTCATTAAGATTGAGAAGAATATGAACCCTCCAATCACTCTATGTCAATAACATATCGTGACTATCGGATTTCCTAACTACAAATGCATACTAATGCATACTAAAGAAACACACTAAGAAACACACTTTTACCTAACGACACATTATACCAAGTATATCTTAACTAACTCTTAAGTGTCCAGGAGAGATGGACGTTTTGATTAGTCCATGTTCTCTGTCATTCTGATTAGCCCATTTTACTTTATTATCAGCATGAATATGTTATGTTTCATTTTCCAAGGTAATCTGGTACAAGCCTTTACTTCTTAATAAATCCTCCATATGGGATTTACATTGGAAGTAGTTGGTGTTGGTAAGAAAAAGATTACTTGAGGATTTCTTACTAAATATGTAGGTAATATGGATTTAAAAACTAAAATTGATGATCTAGATGGAAATATCTCGAAAAATTAGGTGGTTTAAAAAAAATGGCATTGAAAATGGATTTCGGATGTGAAAGTTATGCCCTTTTAAAAAAAGGCATAAATGGTAAACAAAGGACCACATGATGGTGTAAGTTTCTTTATGAAGTGGCCCAATTTTATAAAAAGAAGTGGGGTTCACTTTTACAATGAAGTTACTTTATAAAATAAAAAAATGCATGCAAAATAAATAACTCTAAAATATTAAAGCTACTTATGGTGATGCACTTTTATACTTGAAGTGAAGTACACTTTAAATAAATCTAAAATATTAAAGCTACTTATTAAAACTATAAAAAAAAAGTAACAAAAAGAGAGACTTGAACTCAAGACTTCTTACTTAATAAGGAAATTTTTAACCAAGTGGGCTAGCAAAATATATTGTATTGTTTAGCAAGAGGATTGGGGTTGTTGTTGTTGTTGTTGAATATGGTATTAAAGAGCATGATAAAAAAAAATTTCACACAAGAAAAAAATTTCGCTTCTCAATGACAATAAGGGTTTAGATCTCGATTAGCTTACCTGGAAAATATACATTTTTCTATCTGTTTTTTATTTCCTAAGAGAGTATCGGGTGTGGGGCAAAGAGCATACACATATCTAAAAGAGTAGCAACCCAAAAACAATCAATAAAAAACTAAAATAAAACCGAAATAATACTTTGCAAAAAAATTAAAAAGGGCGTATTCAAGGTTTATACCTCTGGATCTAGCTAAAATGGTTGTATCTTGGGAAAACATAAACCTTTTTTAGTGAAAGGGAAAAACATTCCTGAATGAAAAGAGCGTTTTGGACGCAATGTTACAGTCCTCTCAGCCCAAAAATGTATGAAAAAAGTAGAAAATGGAGATGACGAAACTCAGCTTCACGATCTCAATATACAATAGGAGAGGGTCTTCAAACAGGTTGTGATACGATGTTCAAAAAAATCGGTATTCCAACAGAGGATGAACACCTTCAGTAACCACTCACACAACCAGATCAAAGATCAAAACATCATTGTTTTGACGTGGTAAAACCCCTATTGGGAAACATCCACGGTCCCAACCAATGTAGCCACTTGGGGCAGTTTATTAATGCAAAAGAAAACAATTACAAAGAGATTTTATGAGAGAGTTGATCACAATTGATCATCAGTAAATTACCCTCCATGCTCTTTAAATACATATCATGAACCAATCGAGTGTTAATCCATGGATCAATGGTTGTTAAGATTGAGGAGAATATGAACCCTCGAATCACTCTATGTCAAGAACATATCGTGACCATCGGATTTCCTAACTACAAATGCATACTAAAGAAACACACTAAGAAACACACTTTTACCTAACGACACATTATACCAAGTATATCTTAACTAACTCCTAAGTGTATACATATCCTAACAAAGGCGAACTCCAATCTTAGTTTAAATGGCAAAGTAGCAGAACAATGAAAAAGAACTATCTACCCCTATCCCTAACCATATCTTTTCTAGGTCCCCAACATAGTAATTCCCATGGCCTCGTCAAGCATACTACATGGCCGAAATAGATTCAGGTTTGCCACCGACAGACAATCAGAAGAACTGACACTACCTCGACATGTGAATTTCATGGGTTCTCAAACAGGGAGGCTATAGGATGTCTAATTCATCGATTATGATGTCTGCGACCCTGAGTAGTTCCCCACCTTGGCCTTCCATAATTATGCCTGCACGATTCGTAGCACAAATGGAAATCCATTAGTACTCACATGGGAGTGGGCTCATCCTCACAGACAAGTGGTCAATCCCCCCTTAATCGATTTTCCTCACTTTGGGCATAATAATATCGTCACCTTGTGCATCTGTCTATTACTCGCCCAAATACATGGTCGGTACTTGTGGCTGGGGGGTTAAGTATATCATCGATGAAGATGAAATCCATCGTGTAGTGGGCCTACCCATCCAAGCTGTGGAGACGAAGAAATCCCTAACTGCTAAGGATGCTTCCCAACAAGAAATCTATGACACATACAATGTTCATCATGGTAGGTATGGAATACTCATTTCATAATTCAACACTTGGTTAGTTCACTTTGTTATGCATCTCATCACCTGTAAAATCATATACATATGAACCAAGGAAGAGTTCCTATTCGAGATCATCGTTGCTTCTAAATGATGCGTCATCAGGATTCAGATGGCGTGGGATCAATATGTGTTGAATGAATTCATCGATGACTGTTTAGATGCCCAAAATTATGATAAAGAGTTTCATTACAATTGAAATTTAATAATGCTATCTATGGTTCTTTGGAAACCTCCTCGGGGTTTCAAATGATCTACTAGAATTTGGCATGCCTTTGAAGCTCCATGTTTCCTACAACTGCATGAGAGCAAGGATCCTTGCACCCAAGATTCTCATAATGACATATTTCAAGAATGGTACCAACAACCCATCTAGGAAACCACTTTGCAAGAATGCATTCCATGCACCCTCATGGAAATGTATGATGGTTACTATTAGGGTCCTATAAATTATAGGAAATATGATTATTCAGTTATTTATTTGTTGTTTCTCTCATGATGAAGGCTCCTAGCTTGCTGGCTTCCTCAGATAATTTTTCCACTCCTGCCATCCATTTTACCCAATCATTCATTCACTTTTGCGCCACTCACTCCCCTGTCCATTCATCTTATGGGCCACTTCTCAACCACCATTCATTTCATTACACCATCCATTTCATCATCCCCCCCGNCCCCCCCCCCCGCTAATTTCATCCCTGCATGAAATAATGTTAGGTAATTTGGGTTAAACTAACAAAAATAACTAGTTTAATAAGTCATTAGATAACCTAGGATAATTAATAATAAAGATTAATTTGTTAGGTTAATACTATTAATAATTAGTAATTATATTAAGTGTAATTAGGTCAGTGTAATAATAATAATGTTAATAATAAATTTAAAAAAATAAATAATTAAGATTAAATAATTAAATAAACATTAGTTTAATACAAAACATTTTAAAAATTAAAAAATAAAAATAATTTAAATAAAAACAAAACAAATAATAATAATATATATATATATATATAACAAGACTAAATAATAAAAAATTAAAACAAAAAACAAAATACTTAAACTTACCTCTCGTCCTTCGTATGTCATCCCATCCAAAAACAATGCAAATAATCAACGATATATAATCTTTTCGGACCACCCCCTCTTGTAATCCGAGCTTTAATTGAGGGGGGGTCTGAAAAGACGTTTTACTCATACCACATGTCATTCCCACATCATTTTGGAACCCCCCCCCCAAAAAAAAAAAGAAACCACTTTCCACCCTACCACTCCCTCCCGAAAACCACCTTTCCCCAACTAAAAATTGTTTTTGCACGCAGTCTACCAATAATTTTTCAAGGCGATTTATGGTCAAAATACGATGAATTTTGATAAACCAAAAGAGATTTTTTCTCACTACAGGACAAATAACAATAACCTCTCCCATATTTCTCATAGTTATTACATATTGGAAGAATCGAGAGCATTTTGAGCCCTATTTTTTGGGATTGAATATTTTCTTGTTTGGGACATCTATTTCAAACCCATATCTTAGACAACTGGAGATGAATTTCAAAAACTTGAGAGAGGTTTCTTCTCAGAACAATCTTATATACGAAAACCTTCGCCATATTTTACACAAATATCTCATAGTGGAAGAATCAAATACTTCGTTGGACCTTATTTTTTCATAATTTCGGGAGGCGAATAATTAAAAAGAGACAGATGGCAAAGGGGTCAAATTGACTGCGAAAAGAGCAGACATTGAAGAGATATATCATCAAAAAATCCCATCAAATTCATTTCCAGATGTACCTGACAACTAACCACAACCTCATATTTGAATTTTTCTCCAGATCTATGATGGTACTAGATCTTTTGTCAAATCAGATTTACTATTTTTAGTAAAGTTGTTGGGGATTTGTTCTCCATTAATGCAAATAGATCCATGATTATAGGTAGCAATAATTGAACTCCTAGAAACATATTTTGGTGATGGTCTCTTATATATTTGGAGGAATTTTGATGTAAAATGGGGTTGGAATGATGGGAGTATGGTATGCATGTGTATTTGAAAGTGATGTAATTTTTCAGGAATTTTAATAACAAAGAGTGTTTCTGATAGTAGAGATTGATCATAATGTTTATCTTCAGGGATTTTTCCTCTATAACACTCATATTCATTAATGATTATTCTTTCCTAGTATTTGAATGAGAGTATATGTTAGGAATTCATCTTATCTGATGCTCCACTCATGCAGTGAATACTTGTATTTGTGTTAAATATTTCATGTTCAGAATTCATCTGTATATGTTGCTCTGTTGATGAATCTATATCTTTTTTTTTTCTTCTAAAGTTACATATGATAATTCATCCTAGATTCTCTCATTTTTAATAGGATTTTCTTATTTCTATCCTACCATCATTCGAATTTTGTTTATTGCTGGAAATTGTGCTTATTTCTCCTTTGTTCCCTCAGAAATACATTGTTGAGTTAATCTTCCATATCTATCTCAAAAGTTGACTCCATTTCCCAATGGCCTTCCCTTGTTGTTCCAAACAAACAATTCAAAAATCAAACACTCAACTATCATAACTATCCTAACATTCTAAACTCAAACAAATCTAAATCCTACAGAGAGATCCCTCTTTGAACCTAGCATGGATAGATCCCAAATTCAAAAGTGGTTTTGTAGTTAACTCTGTCAATTTCTTCCTTGGCCTAAGAAATTATGGAGTGATAACATTTTGGCGACTACGCTGGGGATCTTCCTTAGAAAAGTGTATCAAGTTCCATATCCAATTATCGATGGTGAACAATGATCAGACACAAGAAGGCTGAATTATTCACCCGACGACTCCATGTTCAAAGTATCTAGAGTTTCAAAGTTTTCAAGGTGACTCCACTGCCAAAGAATCCAGATTTTAGAGCATTCATGGCAACTCCAATCCATGTTTATCTGATTTCTTGCAAAAAAAGATGAATGGGTATGTGACAAATCCTCTATCTTGCGAAGTTTTAAAGGAATTCAGGGATAATTTAGCAGAGTTTCCAATTGATGAAAGTTTTTCAACAGCCTTGTTTCATTGTTTAAAATCAAGCAAATTTTCTCCTAAGGGTAAAATTTGTTTTATTGAGTTAGTTATTGAAATATTTGAGAAGGATATTGAAATTTTGGATTCTCATATTCAGTCATATAATTTCCAAGATCCTAAACAATTCTTGAAAAATCTTTCTCCTCCAAAACAAGAAGAAATTGTAATACCTTTTGATTTGCAAATTGATGAGGATTATGCTTTCAAGTACAAGACTGAAACTGTAGAGTTAGAGTCATGTTTTAACCTTGAGGATACAACTGATGATGAAATCATCCATGATCAACTGGTCATTAAAGGCCTGGAAGACACAGTAATTAATCATGTATTTGTTGATCCTGTAGCAAACTACATGGAGGATTGTTTCATCTTAAATGATCAATCGTGTTTTCATCAGTTGCCATTGTAAGTTTTAAACCTGTGAAGTAAATCAATTCATATATATTCTTAAGAAAAACATAAATTAATCAATGGATCATACACATAGTACATAGAGATTTACGTCAGAAACCCTTCACTAGAAGAAAACCAACCTTCCTAGGTGCCGCACCTTTCAACTCTTTATTGTATTAATTTCACCATTCACCAAACAATATATACAATATATTAGGTATTTTTTAGCTAACAAAATCCTAATCCCTTAATACGGGATTAATTTAGAAAACCACTAAAAATAGCAAAAACCGCCCAAAACAAATTTTTGGGGCTCTGCCTTGAACCCCGTCGGCTCTAGGATACCACCCAGAGCTGAACGTTGTAGGTAACCAAGGGGGGACATAACTAGCCCCCCCTAGGAAGTTTCCTATGCACACAACACAAGGAGTGAAGGAAGTTGGGATCGTCAGACGCAGTTGTCGAATATGATGCAAACACACACACACACACATGTAAAGAATATAACACATACCCAACATTCTACCACTCGTTGTTTTCTTTGCATACAAGGGTGCACAAGATTATATAGTCAACAATTCCCATTGTTACTCTACACCAGGATAACTTTTTTGTGCTCACAGACTTTGTCAATGAATCTACAACATTCTTTAAAGTGTCAACCTTTTCCAACAACACCTTCTTTTATTCAACCATGTCTCTCACAAAGTGATATTGAACATCAATATGCTTTTTCTTTGAATGATAAGCAGGGTTCTTTTCCAGGAAGATTGCACTCTAACCATCACAATCTAATCTCACTGCTTTTTGTACCAACCTAATACCTGAACACAATATTTGTAACCATACTTCTTCCTTGCTTGCATGAGTGGCTGCCATGTATTCAGCTTTTGTAGTTGAGAGTGCCACTACAGCCTATCTTTTTATCATCCAACTGATTGCTCCTATAAATAGGTTAAACACATAACCACTTGTAKATCTTCTGTGATCCATATCTCTAGCCCACTCTACATCAATAAACCCATGTATGTCCACCACTCTGTCCAATCCTGGTCTTCCTTCRTAGCACAATTCATAGTTGGTAGTGCCATGCAAATACCTGAAGACCCTCTTTACTATTGTCCAATGCTCCTTCCCTGGTTTTGACATATACCTGCTCAAAACTCCCACTGCATGTGCAATGTCCGGTCTAGTACAGACCATTGCATACATCAAACTACCAACTGCACTAGCATATAGAACATGGGACATGTCCTCTTCTTCTTCTTGTGTCATGGGACACTGATCTGCAAATAAATTTACACCTATAGGAATAGGAACCTTGATCAGTTTACTTCCATGAATATTAAACCTATACAATATCGTTTCAACATATTTTCTTTGATTCAACCATAGTTTCTTGTTTTCACGATCTATTTTAATCTCCATTCCTAGAATGAACTTAGCAACACTGAGATCCTTCATGTCAAATTTACAGGATAGCTACGATTTCACCTCCTTGATAGCATCCATGTTATTTCCTACCAGCAACATGTCATCAACAGACAACATTACATAAATGAATTTATTACCAACCTACTTGGAATATACACAGTGATCAGCCCTGCTTCTCACAAATCCCAATCCAAGGATGTATGTGTCAAAATTTTGGTACCACATCCTAGGTGACTGCTTCAGACCATATAGTGACTTCTTTAGATTATAGACCAACTCTTTCTTTCCCTTCACTACAAATCCTTCTGGAAGCTTCATGTAGATTTCTTCTTCCAGATCCCCATGTAGGGATGTTGTCTTCACATCCATTTGTTCCACTTCAAGATCAAAAGAAACAAAAATAGACAAAATAAATCTAATAGAAGTTAACTTGGCAACAGGAGAAAATATCTCACCGAAGTCAATTCCATTTACCTGGGAATAACTTTTTGCTACTAACCGAGATTTGTATTTCTCCACTTTTCCTTTTGCATTATACTTCTTCTTAAACAACCATTTTCTACCAACATATTTTCTTCCAGCTGGAAACTCAAATATATCCCATGCCTCATTATTATCCAAGGCATCCATTTCTTCAACCATGACCTTCTTCCAGAGTTTACTATCCTCTTAATTCACTACTTCCTTGACCGTTTTGGGATCATCATCAGTAATAGATAAAGAAAAATTAGAACGAAAATTAGGTAGACTCTACCTTTCTAGATTCCTTATTTCCCTCACTAATATCCTCAATGTTGGGCTATGAGATTCTTCTTGTTCTGCTTCATTTTTTTCAGATGATTCAGATTTTGCATCATTCAACTCAAACACTATTTTCTCAGGTTCTTTTGGCTTTGGTAGGAATTCATGTTTGGAAACATCTTTTACCTCTCTGAAAACAACATCTCGAATGTAAACAATCTTGTTAGTTTTTGGGTTCCAAAGTTTATAACCTTGTTGGCGGAGTGAATCCAGTCTGGGGTTGTCTACTTAACCCAAGTTGTTTGGATTAATCCACTCCGACGGGTTTAGCGGCTCCATTGTCCGCTCTAAGTCCTAAGAAAGTGAAAAACAAAACTAAAGAAGATAACTTAATAAAAAAAACACTCGCTGAAAACTATATACAAATCTACAATATACTTACAGTTCACTAACTAATATTTATAAAATAGCTCTACAATATATCTATAGGATTATATCTCTAATATATGTGTAATATTTACATAATGAAAATTTTAATCTAAATTTGTGAAACTCAAATATAGATTGATTTATGACAGTAAAACTATCACTCAGTCTTTTTTATTTTTTATAGCTTTTATAAACAAGAAATGAAATAGCTGACTATCTAATTGAAAATAGAGATGACAAACAATACAATGTATTTAGACTACAAGAAAATCCTATATTAATTTAGCTAATGAAATAAAATGAGGGAACTAACCTGTAATCACATCTCCTATTTGTCCTGCATACAGTATCCAATTTCGTTGTTTGATAAGGTAAACCACAACAGATCTTACAAATGATTCTCGTAAACACAAAGAAAAAATGATTGAATGCTAATGATAGAACTTATAAGAGAAGTAGTGACAACAATTCTATGATTTTACAAATGGTCACATTGAGATAAATCTGGCTGTAAAAATTTGTATATAACTGCTCATTGAATAAAGAAGATTAATATTCTAATCATCAAATTTGAAGAGAGTAATTGTTGTATATAATATAAGGGACATAAAACATGGACATCACATAAATTTCATCACACCAATCTGTAATAAACCATGATATCTAAAGTAGTCACAATTTAATTACAAATCAAAATGAGCAAAACTTGAATAAAAATACGATATATTGAAGCTAAAGTTGTACCAATATCAACTTCCATTCAAGTCTGTCAATCATAAATCCATAGTTTTTGCTCCCAGGAAGAGATGATCTTTAGTTTACAAAACAATACATTTATATAGGTTACAGGATCAAAACGTTTCTTGTGGATATCATCTAATTTGTTCCAAAAATTGTGGGGGGATGCAACCTCCCAGATTCTACTTGATATCAAAACTAACAGCCTATTCTAAAACAACATAAAAATAACATGCTAAGAGATGCCACCAATGGTTCAAATCTCCTTTAGAAATTGTAGGTTCCTAAAAACACATCAAAATAAAAGATTTCAGATGCATTTTTAGTTATTCAAACAAATAATTCAAATTCTTGTAACTAGCTACAGAATCTCACAATTCTGTAGCTAGTTATAATTATAACTAGAATCGTATTTTATTGAGTCAATCAAAATAGACTAGAGGTAATCTGTGCAAACAAATCATGTATTCTAATTTAAAAAGGACAGAATCATCTTAAACTTATATTTTAACAATCATACCTTAGATTAAGGGATTCGACTTAATCGAGCAATCTTTGAATTCACAATGCCAGTTGTTGCTTCCACGTTCTTAAGAAAAACATACCCTGTGGTTTTTTGTCGTTTATCTTTGGTTTGAGCTACGATTTGAAGTCTTCCATTCTCTTTCGTTAGCAAATTCACCTGGTATTCCAATTATTCTAGCCAATACTGAAGTAAAGGCACGTCTCTGTAATATCTATTGATCCATCACTGACATTCGTTACATTGCGGCTGAATAGACTGTGTGTTGGCAGTGATGGTATTAATAGGTGGGAAATTTTCCATTTGACCTGTAGGTTCACTACTGAGTTTGATTCCAGGGAAATCGGGATTGTCTTTAAGACACGGTGGAAGGTTTGTAACATAATCATAGGGTTTACCAAAGCAAAGTCCATACAAATATGGATATTCTTCAGTTAGAAACCTTTCAATTTCTGAATCAGAATCCTCTCTTAACACAATTGTGTTTTGGTCTGCATAGGGCTTAGGTTTATTTTGGGCACATCGTGAAACCCAATGAGTGGCTCTTTTACTCTTATAATTGATATCAAGATTACCTTTACACTTTTTCTTTGTGGATTTTTTAACAGACTTAACACCGCCCTTGGGATACGAATCTGGTAGAGCACTAGGTTGGGTAGTGTCAAGATAGGTCAAGGGTTCCACATCAGAGATAGGATCACAGTGCAAGAGTGAAGGAGGAGAGATGGGAGGCTCGACGAGGTTTTTTGTGACAATAGACTTGTCAACCTATGATATCTCACTGCTAACAAAACCATTTCTTAACAAGAAAGCATACCAATAGTCATCCTTTAATTTCAACTAATGTACAATAATAATCTTGATCAAACAATGGTGGAACAGGATGGAATCATATTTCTTCCTTTTAAAATGCTTTGCCATTTAGTATAGACTTCGAAGGAGAAAATAGGGCATGTTTAGGGGAAAATCGATAAAACTCATGAGCAACCGCAAGTGATATAAGGAAACCAAACCAAATATCCCCTCACAGGTAATGAATTGTTTCATCATAGATAACAAATCATTCCATATAGGTTTTAGAGCTGAAACAGACATACCTCGGTCGCAACTGGTAATCCTCCTTGAGGTGAACAACAATGACCAGGGAACCTCTTCAACCTTTGAGTTTTTAAACCACTTTTGTCCCACGGGTGGTAGACTGGTGGCTTGGCTAATAAAATATTCGTTTAACTCAAGCTGGACGTCTCCTATTTTACCTCTGCAACCATCGAATGTCAGCGTGAATTCTTGAACAACTGTTAAATTAAAACCCTCAAACTTTTCAACAAAGACATGCCAGCCATTCCTTTCTAAGTCTTCTCGGGCATTATCAAACAATAAAAACGTCTGGACATCGTTGGGCTCTATCCTCACCACAGGATCCATGGATAATAGCACATAATCAATAGGGGATTCAATGATAGGGTTTGACAGAACAAGCACAGAGCCATTGCTCTGAGCTTCCCCAACACAATGCAAAGATAGCTCGAAAATGGTAGGTGGGAGTGTTAATTTCTATGTCTGTGAGAAAAATCAAGTAGATCGAGGCCATGCAAAAACATAATACCACGCTACACTTGGAATGACACGTCGGCATAATGGTACGCACAAAGATCATAACAATTGAAAACAATCGTATGCATATCCACGATTTGATCACAAAATCAATATGTCAAATAAACAATTGAATCAAAGGATTTTATAAATCAAAACCCCATTAACATTAATCAAATGCTAAATGGGTGGTGGTTTAATACTCATGTAACCTAGGTGTGTTCGAGGCTAAGGGGTTATAACCATGAAAAGAACCATGTTCATTACAAAATATGACAAATCGATAATAGACCAAATGAACCTTAATCCTTTAATGAAATCAAACATGAATTCCAGCAGTGAGTTTTCATGCTCACAGTCATGAAAACAAAATCGAAAAGAAAGCATGCAAAAAGCAATGAGTAACAAGCGTTATTTAATGAAAAAGGTTGTGACAAGTGACGAGAATTTAAAAACCCTGTGTAGGCAGCTTGTAAAAATAGAGATTAATATGGATGCCAACAATGGCGACACACTAGTAGAAGCAGTTATCTCTGCCAAACGAACAAGTCCAGATTAGGATAATAAAAAAAACTTCAACTCGAAAACAACTAAGAAACTGTTTGAACATCATTATCAATCATAAAAAATTCCAGTTTTAGATTGCTTGTTATTTTAAAATATGAAAACTGATGGAAATCTCAACAAAAGAAAGTCACGATGTTAAAGTTAAAATCTTCAATACTGTTGACAGAGCTGCTACTCCTAGCAGGGGTCCATAGCCTCAACAGGAATGCCATTTAACCCACTCTGATATCTGTATCCTACCAAGAAGTTCTAGATCAGAACGAAGGACATTTAAGGCAAAAGATTTCATATCTGAGAATTTTCGTATATGTGACATTGCTTCACTACCAACGAGCCTGTTCAGTACCCCGACGAATTTATCTTGGCGTCATGCATGCATTTACCTACTGCCAACAGACCTGTTCAGTCTCCCAGCGGGTTTTCAAGCACTTCCCACAGCTCTCTAAAGATTTATTTAGTTTTAAAGATATTTAATATAGCAGGGAGACGCTGAAAATGCTGATTTTTTGACATATTTTAATAAATTACAGACCTTGAGGGAATTTTTTAACTGTCCTTCATTAATATCTAGAGATATTTTATTACTAAACCAACTTTCGATGGCGAGGAGACATCTCTAAGTTTTTCTCTTAAGGAACAGGGACAGCGTAAGAAGAAATTTTTATGGATGATCGTGAATAGCTTCAATTACAGATTGAAATCAAGAAACGCTTTTCAAACAACAAGCTTTCTTTAACATGGCTGCAAACTTCAGAAAAAATATCATAACTGATGTTTTAACAATCTTCAGTAGTCATTTCAGAGGAGAAATTTCTCTGTTCTCTTTGTCTGAAATAGTTCATGATGCAGGTATGTGTGCTTCAAAATAAAAACTTGTAATCATAAGGGAGAAATCAAAGCAAAACAACAAAGAAAAAAAAAAAGAAAGCAAAACAAAAATATTTACACAGTGTACATGGGAGTGTCATCAGGTGAAATACCTTTTTAGAGCTTGGCCATTCACCGGATAGGTGTCTGGTTGTCCCTCTAAATTATGTAATCGGAAGGAGCTGGGACCCAATTTCTCAGCAATCAAGAATGGTCCTAGCCACAAGTTCTGAAACTTTGTATCCTCTCCTTTTCCCTCATGCAATTTGTCCCATTTTAGGACAAGGTCACCTACCTCAAAATTTCTGTCAGAGGTAGAATTGGAATCAAACTAGCTTTTAACAATGAGTTGATGTTGATCCAATTTCCGTTTCACTTGAGCCCTCACTTCTTCTAATTTTAACAAAGCATTAATTCGATTCTCCAAAGGGGGAAAGTCCTCTCCTTGTTTTTCTGCGATAGCTATAGAGAGGGCAGGAAAATATGTGGTGGTAGAATTGTCTCTCTGTCGTAAACGAGAAAGAAAGGTGAGTTACCCACAACAGTTTTTGGAGTGACTCTATCAGCCCAGATTGTGTTTAACAGTGCATTATGTCAATTTTTATGGTTTTCAGAGACCGTTCTCTTGATAATTTTGATCAGATTTTTATTAGTTGATTCTGCCAATCCATTGCCTTGAGGGTAATAGCTAGCAGAATATTTTAGTTTAATTCCTTTTTCTAGAGCAAAATCACTCATCTCAAGAGATGAAAAATAGGAAGCGTTATCAAATACCACACAGTCAGGGATACCAAAACGAGTAATAATATTTGAATTCAAAAAAGCTATTACCTGAGTGGTATTTACATCTTTTAATGGGGTAGCTTCAGAGCACCTGGTGAAGTAATCCGTGGCTGTTATGATAAACTTATGTTGTTGTGAGGATGGAATATTAATTGGACCTATAATGTCTAGACCCCAATGCTGAAAAGGGGAGTCTACTGAAACAGGTTGCAGAGGGAAGGCTGGCTTCTATATCTATCCGGATTCTTTCTGACAAATTACACACTTGCGACATAAAGAATGAGCATCTTTAAAAAGTGTGGGCTAGTAGTAACCTATTCTTAATACTTTATGGGCAGTGGTATCTCCACCAAAATGCCCACCAGCTTCTCCTGCATGCAATTCCAATAAGACCTTTTCTGCTTCATCTTTCTCAAGATAGCACATTAGTACTCCATCAAAATTTTGACGAAATAGAATACCATTATCCAGCTGAAAGGAAGTAGATTTTAATCTTAGCGCTCTTCTTTTTGTGGGATCTAGGTGACGGGGAGTTGACCCATGTTCAAGACAAAATTTTATATCATCATACCAGGGACTAACAGGGTTTTCTGCACAACAGATTAAATTTTGGTAGTGTTTTCCTGGATATGACATATCATTTTCCTCTTGTTGTCGTGCAGCTGAGTTAGTGACTAACTTGCATAACCCTTGACCTCTCACTATTTGTGCTGGGGTGATTTCTATGTCATACTCTTGCAAGGATGTGACCCAGTTTGCCCTTTTTTTGCCTAGTTCTTTCTGTACTAACAGATTTCTGACAGCCGAGTAAGGGACAATGATTTTCGTCCTAGTTTCAAAAGATAAGATTGGAAGTGCTTTAGTTCTTTAAAAATAGCATAGGCTTGTTGATATACTACTGGGTAATTAAGTTCTTCCCCTTTGAAGGCTAATCTCATAAAGGCAATTGGGACTTCATTGTTTTCAACGTTCTTTTGAGTTAGGACAACGACGTAAGAGCGGTCAAAAGAGAATGTGTAGAGAGTGAAGTCTTGCGAAAAGTCGGGGCTCATTAGAGAAGGGGCGTCTATTATGGCCTTTTTTATTGAATTAAAAGCCTAGGTTTCTAAAGGTCCCCAATGGTATTGTACATCCTCTTTTATTAGGTTTTGTAATGATCTCACGATTTCTAAAAAGCTGGGGACGAATCTCCTGACAAAGTTTATTTGACCTAAGAAAGATTGCATAGACTTTTTTGACGAGGGAGGGGGGATTTTCAAAATGACTTGAATTCTTTTAGGGTCGATAATCATCCCTTCGCTTGATACAATAAATCCTAAGAGTTTACCTTGTTCTACAGCGAAGATAGATTTTTTAGGATTCAAAGAAATGTCGTACTTACGACATCATTGTATAACGGATCTTAAATGAGCTAGATGATTTTCTTTGTTTTTCGAGAAGACAGTAACGTCATCGAGGTAAACTACAATAGATTAATTGATTAAGCCTCGGAAAGCGATGTCCATCGCTCTCTGAAAAGTGGCACCAACATTTATGAGTCCAAAGGGCATCTTCCTATAAGCGTAAGTGCCCCATGGAGTGCGGAAGGTGGTTTTAAGTTGGTTTGGAGGGGACATCAGGACTTGGTTATACCCTGAAAAACCATCCAATAAGGATAATCTTTCAGAACCAGATACCTGTTGAAGGATCTGTTCCATAGGTGGGACAAGGTAGTTGTCTTTATCAGACACTCGATTAAGCTTTCGGAAATCAACACATTGTCAGATTTCACCACTCTTCTTCTAGACAGGGACAAGATTAGAGACCCATTGTGTGTGCCTAACTGGGAAGATTATCTTAGCGTTCAAGAGTTTATTTAATTCCTTCTTGACAGTTGGTTTGAGTTTTGGATGCATTTTCCTTAACTTTTGTTGAAAAGGTTGGGTTTGGGGTTTCATAGGAATAATATGGCGTATGATGTTAGGATCAAAGGTTTTTAGGTCATCGTACATCCGAGCAAAAACATCTTTGAATTCCTTAAAAAATTTAATAAACGCTACTTTTTCTTGTTCAGAACATCCCACCCCTAAATTAATGCACTGTGGATTGTCTTTAGTTCCCAAGTTTACTTTTTCATGCATTAAAGAGGAACTATTTGTTTTACAATTCACTGATTTTTTGAACTTGTCATGAAGATCATAAAAKTTTTCTAATCTAACTACAGATTTCGGGATAGAATTTACCATGTCTGATGAAGATTCRGGAGATCTTGGATCTCGTATTACCATAAAGTCATGAAGATTTTCGTCATGAGTACCTTCGTCAATTACTGCGCCCTGGAAAATTTCTTCCATATGCAGGAAACTTATAATCTGTTGATCGTCATTGAAGACTCTCCAATTCGTGATGTTGTCRGGGACGGATGGTCTGAACAAAAGTTCGACGGAGAATGCATTTAGAGATAAGCCTTYTGTAGGGAAAAGTTTCGAAGCTACATTAGCTAACAAGTYAGGTTCCAAATTATTCAATCTAGGAACATAATTTATGTTAAATGCAGAAAACTTATTCATCAAATTCCATACCTCAGATTGGTAGCTTTTAAGGTGCGAAGATAAACAATGGATAGAATTTTTTACCTATCTAACCACAATTTCCGAATCACCAAAGACAGTAAAATTTTGAACGTTCATATCTAATGCTTTCCTGAGGCCTTGCAATAGAGCCTCATATTCTGCTGTCTTGTTTGTACATTCAAACTCTAACCTGCACGCAATCAGGGTTTTGTTACCTGCTGGATCAATAATCACGCAGCCTACACCAGATCCTTCCTTGGATTTTGACCCGTCAAAGTAAAGAGACCATATTTGATTTTTGTCGGGTGCATGTGACCATTGGGTAGAAGTTGTTGGCTACGTATATGTTAAAATTTCAGACTGTTGTTCCGGGTTAGTGATAGCGGAAGTTTCGGCCATGAAATTGCCGAAAAAGGTATCCATCCCTTGTATTTCGGGTGAATCAGTAGAAGGTGTAAATGGCTCATTGGGATCATTTAAATTTGTCACTATTAAATTTAGGTAATGTTCACAATTTACCTCGATTCTGTTGGGCTTTCCATTCTCGGGTAGCCACAAGTGGGACCAATCCATCGCAAAATAGCCGTGTAGTTGTTTTGACCAGTCTCTTCTTAAAAACAAACCATAAACTTATGGGATATCTACAACAATAATATTAATCACTTGATGAAATTTAGGGTTAGATGACAATCTTATAAGAACATTTCTCAATTCGCATATAACTTTAACACTAGTTCGATCAAGCTGGATGATCTTCAAGGTGGATGGTTGAACTTCAATATTAATCTTCTGACACACAGACCATGGCATTATGTTAGATGACGCTCCTGAATCTACCATACAGTTGTGCACATTCCTATTGAAGATTTCAAAAGTTAACAAAAATGGAGGGACATTTCTGTGAGTACTAATGGTGGAAGCTTGTTTCTTTTTACTCGCGGCCTCTAAAACTAATTTATCTACATTTGTTACATTATTTACAGGAAGGTCTCTTTTCTCGTGAGAATCAAAAATAGTCTTGGCGGAGGCCTTCTGAGAAACTTTGGGGTTGTTTTGAAAACCTTTGTTACTTCTTGGATTGCCATTTTTGTTGTTCTTTGAAATATTCTGTAGCATTTTTTGTAGAAGAAAAGGGAATTTTGATAATTCATAAACAGAAATATTAGCCCTTAGATTTTTTAGATCTTCAACCAAATCATAATCTAAGCTTGGGTTTGCATAATTTTGTTTAGTCTTAGTTGATTTAGACTATTTTGGGGGAAAAGTCGTAGTGATTTCAGAAGAAGGCTTGTTTGTTGTCTTACTCCTAGTATTATAAGGATGCAATGTTTCAAAATTAGATTGAAAAATACTATCCGAGAAATGTCCAAAAATGTTCGTAGAGGATTCATCTTCTTCTACTGTCTCTTGTTCAACTATTTCCTCAGGGATCTTAGGAGGCATCAAGTTATCATGTGCTTCTAAAATCGTTTGAATAGCGAATTGCAGATTTAGGGCTTCAGTACTTGAATTAGCTCGGTTGGTGGGAAAAGGCTTCCTAAACGGGGGTTTGTAAGGCCCTTTGCTTGAAGAAGCTTCTCTAGCCATCCTTTTCAAATCTATAACTTAATTGGACCATTTTTGAACGACTTTCTGTAAGTTTTCTAAATTTGAGCTTTCAGGATGGGCTTTGTTTTGGGAAGGTCTAGGGAGGATTTTGATTTTCCTTTTGGAAGATGAACTAGTCTCTATTTTGTTTCTAGTAGTGTCTTTTAAGCTGAGGATGTCTTTCTCATTTTGACTGGCCTCTTCAAAGGCTTCTAACAACATGGATTTGTTAGATCTCTTTACCCAAATGGCTATGCTTTGATGTAAGGCTTTCGTATAATATACTATGATAATATTCTTGGCAGACATCGAATCCGTAGGGATTCGGTTCTTTAGTGTTAATAACCTTTGATTAAAGTCTTTGATCTTCTCTTTGGGGTTCATTCTTAAACTAGAAAGCTCCATGACTAGAACTTCTAGAGACTTGTCATCTCCGAACTTCTCAAGAAAATAGGATTCAAACTTCTCCCATGACACGATGGTGTGGGGTTGTTGGGAAAATTACTAGGTAGAGGAATTGCCCTCAAAGGTGTAGGGAAACAATCTAGAGACTACGTCTTCATGCTCGACACTAAGAAGTCTAATCACTAAAATAAACTTTTTCATGTGATCTTCGGTGATTTGTTTAGAGTCCGGATCAAATTTAGGGAGCCATTTCTCTAGGTGTTTGGGTAAGGGATGCTGAGGCCCAGGTATGGCCACTACATCTTGGTTGAGCCAGGGTCTGGCGGGATTGTTCTGGTTGGACATAGGTGTGGGTGGTGTAGAAGGCTGGGATGAGGATCTGCCTTCGTCGGAGGACTCTTCTCCAGAAGAAGAAGGAGATGAAGGAGGTGGTGATGGTGGTATACCAGATCCTCTTGCTGCAGGAGTGAGGATTGGATTTGTAGGGTTTAAAGTAAGGCTAGTGCCTCCAAGTTGTTCTCTAATATCAGAGAAGTCTAATGGTTGGTCCAAAAGTTGGTTTGGTTGTCTTAAACAGGTGAAGGCACTATGTGTTCTTATGAGAGATTGGCGGACAATCTCTTGTGTGTCACCACCCGTAGAATTTGGAGTTACTGGTTCAACTGTGATCCGTAGATCATCATTTGATGTGGTTGTTGTTTGAGGGACAATGTTGTCATTTGAATGACTTCTAGTCACTATAGGTGAGTGGGTAGGTGGTGGAGGAGTCTTATCACCACCTCGTGCCATTAATAATTTTCAGGCCCTCCTTCTCGTGCCATTTGTTGGTGGGCGAAATTCACCGCTCGTCAACTGGAGGAGTGAATATAGTTTGGGGTTGTCTACTTAACCCAAGCCATTTGGATTAATTCACTCTGATAGGTTTAGCATCTCCATTGGCCGATCTAAGTTCTAAGAAAGTGAAAAACTAAACTAAAGAAGATAACTTAATAAAAAAAAACACTCGCTGAAAACTATATACAAATCTACAATATACTTATAGTTGACTAACTAATATTTATAAAATAGCTCTACACTATATCTATAGGATTATATCTCTAATATATGTGTAATATTTACAGAATGTAAATTTTAATCTAAATCTGCGAAACTCAAATATGGATTGATTTATGACAGTAAAACTATCATTCGGTCTTTTTGATTTTTTATAACTTTTATAAACAAGAAATGAAATAACTGACCACCTAATTGAAAACAGAGACGAAAAACAATACAATGTATTTAGACTACGGGAAATTCCTATATTAATTTAACTAATGAAATAAAATGAGGGAACTAGCCTGTAATCGCATCTCCTATTTGTCCTACATACAGTATCCAATTTCGTTGTTTGATAAGGTAAACCGCAACAGATCTTACAAACACTTCTCGTAAACGTGAAGTAGTAGTGATTGAATGCTAATGACAAAACATATAAGAGAACTAGTGACAACAATTCTATGATTTTACAAATGGTCACATCGAGATAAATCTGCCTGTAAAAATTTGTATATAACAACTCATTGAATAAAGAAGATTAATCTTCTAATTATCAAATTTGAACAGAGTAATTGTTGTATACAATATAAGGGACATAAAACAAGGACATCATATAAATTTCATCACACCAATCTTTAATAAACCATGATATCTAAAGTAGTCACAATTTAATTACAAATCAAAATGAGCAAAACTTGAATAAAAATACGATATATTGAAGCTAAAGCTGTACCAATATCAACTTCCATTCAAGTCTGTCAATCATAAATCCATAGTTTTTGCTCCTAGGCAGCGATGAACTTTAGTCTACAAAACAATACATTTATATATGTTACAGGATCAAAACATTTCCTGTGGATATCATCTAATTTGTTCCAAAAATTGTGGGGGGATGCAACCTCCCAAATTCTACTTGATATCAAAACTAACAGCGTATTCTAAAACAACATAAAAATAGCATGCTGAGAGATGCCACTAGTGGTTCAAATCTCCTTTAGAAATCGTAGGTTCCTGAAAATACATCAGAATAAAAGATTTTAGATGCATTTTTAGTTATTCAAACAAATAATTCGAATTCTTGTAACTTGCTACAGAATCTCACGATTATGTAGCTAGTTATAATTATAACTAGAATTGTATTTTATTGAATCAATCAAAATAGACTAGAGGTAATCTGTGCAAACAAATCATGTATTCTAATTTAAAAAGGATAGAATCATCCTAAACTTATATTTTAACAATTATTCCTCAGATTAAGGGATTTGACTTAATCAAACAATCTTTGAATTCACAATGCCAGTCGTTGTTTCCACGTTCTTAAAAACAACAGACCCTGTGGTTTTTTGTCATTTACCTTTGGTTGGAGCTATGGTTTGAAGTCTTCCATTCTCTTTCGTTAGCAAATTCACCTAGTCTTCCAAGGATTTTAGCTGAGACTGAAGTAAAGGCACTTCTCTGTAATACCTATCGATCCATGACTGACATTCGTTACATTGCGGATGAATAGACTATGTGTTAGTAGTGATGGTATTAACAAGTGGGGCATTTTCCATTTGACATGTAGGTTCACTACTGAGTTTGATTCTAGGGAAATCGGGATTGTCTTTAAGACACGGTGGAAGGTTTGTAACATAATCATAGGGTTTACCAGAGCAAAGTCCATACGAATATGGATATTCTTCAGTTAGAAACCTTTCAATTTCTGAATCAAAATCCYCGCTTAAMACAATTGTGTTTTGGTCTGCACGGGGCTTAGGTTTATTTTGGGCACATTGTGAAACCCTACGAGTGGCTCTTTTACTTTTATAATTGATATCAACATTACCTTTACACTTTTTCTTTGTGGATTTTTTAACAGACTTAACAYCACCCTTGGGATACGAATCYGGTAGAGCACTGGGTTGGGTGGTGTCAGGATAGGTCAAGGGTTCCACATCAGAGATAGGATCACAGTGCAAGAGTGAAGGAGGAGTAATGGGAGGCTTGACGAGGGTTTCTGTGAAAACAGACTAGTCAACCTGTGATATCTCACTGCTAACAAAACCATTTGTTAACAGGAAAGCATCCCAACAGTCATCGTTTAATTTCAACTGATGTACAATAATAATCTTGATCAAACAATGGTGGAACAGGTTAGAATTAGATTTCTTCCTTTTAAAACGATTTTCCATTTTGTATAGACTTCGAAAGAGAAAATAGGGCATGTTTAGGGGAAAATCGATAAAACTCATGAGAAACCGCAAGTGATATAAGAAAACCAAACCAAATCTCCCTTCACAGGTAACAAACTATTTCATGATAGCTAACAAATCATGCCATCTAGGTTTTAGAGATGAAACGGGCATACCTCGGTCGCAACTGGTAATCCTCCTTGAGGTGAACAACAATGACCAGGGAACCTCTCCAACCTTTGAGTTTTTAAACCACTTTTGTCCCACGACTGGTAGACCGGTGGCATGGATAATAAAATATTCATTTAACTCAAGTTGGACATCTCCTATTTTAGCTTTGCAACCATCGAACATCAGTGTGAATTCTTGAGCAACTATTAAATTAAAACCCTCGAACTTTTCAACAAAGACACGCCAACCATTCCTTTCTAATTCTTCTCAGGAATTATCAAATAATAACAACGTGTGGACACTGTTGGGCTCTATCCTCACCACAGGAGCCATGGATAACAACACAAAATCGACAGGGTATTTGGCAATAGGGTTTGACAGAACAAGCACAGAGCCATTGCACTGAGCTTCCCCAACACAATGCAAAGACAACTCGAAATGGTAGGTGGGAGTGTTAATTGCTATGAGTGTGAGAAAAACTGAGTAGATTGAGGCCATGCAAAAACATAATAACACGTTGTACTTGGAATGACACCTCGACATAATGGTACGCAAAAATATCATAACAATTGAAAACAATCGTATGCATATCCACGATTTGATCACAAAATCAATATGTCAAATAAACAATTGAATCAAAGAATTTTATAAATCAAAATCCCATTAACATTAATCAAATGCTAAATGGGTGGTGGTTTAATACTCAGGTAACCAAGGTGTGTTCGAGGCCAAGGGGTTATAACCATGAAAAGAGCCATGTTCATTACAAAATATAACAAATCAACAATATACCAAATGAACCTTAATCCTTTAATGAAATCAAACATGAATTCCAGCTGTGAGTTTTCATGCTCACAGTCATGAAAACAAAATAAAAAAGCAGGCATGCAGAAAGCAACGTGTAACAAGTGTTGTTTAATGAAAAAGTTTGTGACGAGTGATGAGAATTTAAAAACACTATGTAGGCAGCTTGTAAAAATAGAGATTAAAATGGCTGCCAACAAACCTTTCACACCATCTTTATAACCAATAAAGATACACTTTTTAGCCTTTTTATCCATCTTACTCCTATTTTCCTTTGGAATATGTACATAAGCATCAAAACCAAACACTCTAAGTTGTTCAATAGAGGGTTTATTTTAATTCCATACCTCATGTGGAGTTTTATCATCCAACGTTGATGAGGGTGATCAATTGACCAGGTAACATGTTGTACCCATTGCCTCTGCCCAAAATTCATGTCCTAACTCGACACCACTAGGCATGCACCTTTATTTTTCCATCGGTGTCATGTTCATCCTTTCTACAACTCCATTCTGTTGAGGTGTATATGGATTAGTCTTCTTCCTTTCTATACCACACATCTTACAGAATTCTTCAAATTCATTTCCGCATAATTCTCTACCATTATTTGTCCTCAATACCTTTATTTTCTTCTCTATCTGATTTTCTACCAGAGCCTTAAACTCTTTAAATTTATCAAATACCTTAGATTTATTTCTAAGAAAATAAATCCATGTGTTCCTTGATAAATAATCTATGAATGAAACATAATAAACAGATTTACCTAGTGATGGAACATGCACATGTCCACACACATCATTTTGTATCAACTCTAAGATCCCATTTTCTCTTGTAGCACCAAATGGGAATCTTACTCGATTTTGTTTTCCATATATGCAATGTTCAAAGAAATAGAAATACAGAGTGAAATTAGGCATACCTTCAACCATACCTTTACTGTGTAGTGTTCGAAGGCCCTTTTCTCCAATATGCCCCAGTCTTTGGTGCCACAACACGGTCTTATTTTCAGGGGTAGTATTGGTCTTGTGTTCTTTATTTGTCTTCTCAGGGACAACATAACTATTACACCCATTAGTATAAGTTATTCACAACAACTTGTACATAGTTCCACACTGAACTCCCTTCATCAACACCATTGCTCCTTGTACCAACCTGCAAGTGCCCTATCCCAATACATTATCCACTCCTGCATCAACCAAATTGCTTATAGATATTAGGCTCCTGGCTAGTTTTGGAATGTGTAGATCCCTAAGAAGAGTTATAATCCTTCCATATTTTAGCAAAAACTTAACCCTTCCATGTCCCATGATTTTGGTTGTTGATTCATCTCCTAGGAATACATCACCGCCATTGTATTTTTCATATTCACAGAACCACTCCTTGTGAGGATTCATATGGTATGATGCACCTGAGTCGATCAAATATACATCACAGTTTGCATGTGTACCTATAGATGCTAGGTAAATATAACCTCCTTCTTCAATGTAGGTTTTCGCCTCTATGGAATAGGCACTATCAAATCCCTTTGGTTTATCAACCTTCTTAGACCTGCAATATTTCTTATAATTCCCTATTTTACCACACTTCCATCATTTCCTCAAAGATTTTCCTAGAGACTTAGATATACCTGTATATTTAGATCTCCCCCCCTCCCGAAGACTTGCCAGGATTCCTGTCTTAGGTACGACCTATTATAGGTAAATCATCTGTGTTATGACCATCCATGATTTTTCACCTCATCTCTTAAGATAACAAGGATGCAACTACATCCGTGTACTTCAATGTAGATTGAGTGGTACTACCAATTGCTACAACTAGATTATCCCAAGAGTATGGAAAAGAACATAACAGTAATACACTTATCTTCTTCTACAATCGTAATATTAACAAAGACAAGTTGTCTTACCAGAGTATTAAAGGCATTTAGATGTTATGTCACAGAATCTCCATCTTCCATCCTAAGATGATACAAATTATTTGGAAGAAACAACTTGTTTACCAGGGACTTTGATTGATAAAAATTCCCTAAATTATCCCATATTTCCTTGATTGTAGATTCTTCAGACACATTCAATAACACCAAATCTTCCAGGTAGAGTTGAATAGTACTCCTTGCTCTTATGTCCAACTTCTCCCATTCTTCCTTCGACATACCAGTAGGTGGTGTACTAGTAGTTTGTGTACTAGTAGGTTGTGTACTAGTCAACTGTGTGCCAGTAGGTTGTGTACCAGTAAACTGTGAACCAAGATCCACAACGATCCATTGTTCTTTGTCTACAAGAAGGTCCTCCATATTGATCTTCCATAGCTCAAAGTTTTTACTTTTGAACTTCTCTATATCAATTCTAGAAGAGCTCGCCATTCCTCTTTATACACTCGAATCTCCACTGAAAAAGATCCCACTAAACCCAAGTTTATCACAGACCCAAGATAAACTTGATCTATCAAGACTGAGCCAAACTCTCAGCAACAAAGGCATCCCTCCGAAGCCAAAAACAAGCTCTGGTACCACGTGTAAGTTTTTAACCTGTGAAGTAAAGCAATGCATATAGATTCTTAAAAAAAACATAAATTAATCAATGGCTCATACACATAGTACACAGAGATTTACACTGTAAACCCTTCACCGGAAGAAAACCAACCTACCTTGGTGTCACACCTTTCAACTCTTTATTGTATTAATTTTACCATTCACCATACAATATATACAATGTTTTAGGTACTCCGTAGCTACCAAAACTCTAATCCATTAATCTGGGATTAATTTAGAAAACCACTAAAAATAGCAGAAACCGCCCAAAAATATTTTTTGGGCACTGCCCCAAACGTTGTGCGTAACCAAGGGAGGCATACCTGGCTCCCCCTAGGAAGAACTCAACATACACGACACAAATGGCAAAGGAAGTTTGGATCATTAGACGCAATTGTCAAATCTGACATGCCCACACACACACATGCAAAGAATATAACACATACCCAACATCCATTACACTTTACAGCTTTGATTTTGTGGAAAAAAGGTCAAGTTGTCCTTTTGATTATTCTAACAAATAGACAAGCAGTCCACTTGTTCCAAAAGCTACCTGACTGGCTTCATTGGCATTTTAGTATTATTTGATTCAACAAAATTTTCAGTAGCTTCGGGCAGATAGCATGTTATTGCAAGGTTTTCCTCACCCTATGAATCTTGCACAGGACTTTTTCCATTTCCCTATGTAGACTTATCATCCATGTTTGTAAATCCGAGAGCTAAAAATACATATTTTTCCACATGTACTCACCTTGCCTACTATACATCATGCGTATACACAGGTTGCACCACTATAGCCCATGCACATTGGGATTTGTGCCCAAAAATGAAAATGGAGTTGGGTTTCCATGTCACGACAGGAAATCTATGATCCTTGGCCTTCCATATATTGGAAACATTCTGACTCGACCCTTAATTTCCATTTGAAGGCTATAAATGGGCCAATTCCAAGCTATGGAAAGGAGGAAAAAAGAATTCTACTCTGAAAGCAAAGTTACTCTAGAGAAATTATTTACTTCATATTGAGTCCGCATCCCTTTGTCCTTTAAGTATGAACATAGTCTTCAACCCCAAATCTCTTCCCTTATTTGATTGAGAACTTCATTGTTTCTCTTCTATGAGCTTGCCTTTGGTGGAGGTCTTGCTGGAAAGAAGTTAGTTTCTCAGTTCCAAACCGTACTGACATGGAAGTATGTAACATTTTCACTTCTGCTCATCATATATTAATAGAAATACTATTTTCCCATCCAATTGATAGCTTGCAAATATTTGAATTATTATTCCATGGTCGTATTTGTCATGTTTATTAATGGATTATGTTATTGAATGTGCTAACATTGTATAATATCACCATATGCTAGATTTTCTTGGTTGTTGATGACTAGTTGCAGGTATATTTCTTTGGGTAAAGTGCTCAACGGTGGACTTCATCGAATGTTTGGACGAGGTAGGCATGTTATCTTGTCTTGCTAGCATGTTTGTTTGCATAGCATACTTGAGAATAGAGTTGATTTCTGCAGTCATTTTTGTCTGTTGTGGTTTACCCTAGCCATAGAGATATTTTCCTCATAACATAGCAGTGTGAAAATAAGCTTAGGTCTTTGAGCATTCCTTTCAACAATTTTTTTAGTATCATTTTTAGATTGCAGTATAGTTTCCAGTTTAGTGTACATTTCAAATTTCAGTTTCAATTTCATTTGGTTTCAGTTGAGGATCAGAACAGGTACAGGTTGCAGAATAAAGTTTTGGGATTAGTCCAATGGATAAGGCAATGGTCTGCATATTCAGAGATCTGTGTTTCTTGACACCTCTTAAAACAGATTCCATCCCCCTTTGTAGCCTATGTTACGGTCCTATAAATTATAGGAAATATGATTATTCAGTTATTTATTTGTTGTTTCTCTCATGATGAAGGATCCCGACTTGATGGCTTCCTTGAATAATTTGGTCTCTCCCACCATCCATTTTACTCAATCCTTCATTCACTTCCATGCCACTCACTCTCTTATCCATTCATCTTCTCGGCCACATCTCATCCACCATTCATTGCATTACACCATCCACTTTATCATTCCCCCCTTCCCTGCTAATTTCATCCATGCATGAAATAATGTTAGGTAACTTGGGTTAAGCTAACAAAAATAACTAGCTTAATAAGTCATTAGATAACCTAGGATAATTAATAATAAAGATTAATTCCTTAGGTTAATATTGTTAATAATTGCCCGCACGGGTGTAAACGGATTGGCAAGTGCCATGTAAATGGAAGGAAATTTGTAAAATGAAGTCTCATGTTCGATTCTCACCCGGATTTACTTGTGCACCATTCTTGCGAGCTGGGTGGTTGCACTTGGGGTTATAGTGGTAGCCGACGGGGATTGACCCCGTGTCACACGAGTACGAGAACCGCCAATTGCCAATTCCCCCAGTACAAATATATATATTGTTAATAATTAGTAATTAGATTAAGTGTAATCAGGTTAGTGTAATAATAATAATGTTAATAATAAATTAAAAATAATAATAATAATTAAATAATTAAATAAACATTAGTTTAATACAAAACAATATAAAAATTAAAAATTAAAAATAATTAAAATAAAAACAAAACAAATAATAAAAAATATATATATATATAACAAAACTAAATAACAAAAAATTAAAACAAAAAAAAAACATTTAAACTTACCTCATGTCCTTCATATGTCATCCCATCCCAAAACAATGCAAATAATCAACGACATATAATCTTTTCGAAGCCCCCCTTTCCATCTGAACTTTAATTGAGGGGGGGTCCGAAAAGAAGTTTTACTCATGCCACATGTAATTCCCACATAATTTCATACCCCCC
>JASDQU010100112.1:324378-387650 GCA_032191745.1 Picea mariana
CCCCCCCCCCCAAAACCACCTTTCCCCAACTAAAAACCGTTTTTGCACGCACTCTGCCAATCATTTTCTGAGGCGATTTCTAGGAAAACCAGGATGAATTTTGAGAATTGAAAGAGGTTTTTTCTCAGCATGGGCCAAATAAAAATAAACTCTCCCATATTTCTCATATTTGTTACATATTTAGATAATCGTGAGAATCTTTGAGCCCTATTTTTCGGGATTCAGGATTTTCTTGTTTGAGATATCTATTTCAAACCCAGATCCTGGAAAACTGGAGATGAATTTCAAAAACCCGAGAGAGGTTTATTCTTAGAACAAGTTGATATACAAAAAAATATCCCATATTTTACACAGATATCTCAGAGTGGGAGAATTGAAGACTTCCTTGGACCCTTTTTTTTTTTAATTTTGGGTGGCGAATAATTGAAAAGAGACAGATGGCAGAGGGATCAAATTGATCGGGCAAAGAGCAGACATTGAAGAGACAGATCATCAACAAATCCCATCAAATTGGTTTCCATATGTACCTGATAACTAACCACAACCTCAGATTCTAATTTTTCTCTAGATCTATGATGGTAGAATATCTTTTGTCAAATCATATTTACTATTTTTAGTAAAGTTGTTGGGGATTTGTTCTCCATTAATGTAACCAGATCCATGATTATAGGCAGTGGTAATTGAACTCTTGGAATCATATTGTGGTGATGGGATCTTATATATTTGGAGGCCTTTTGATGTAAAATGGGGTTGTAACGGTGGGAGTATGGCATTCTTGTGTATTTGAAAGCTATGTAATTTTTCAGGAATTTTAATAACAAAGAGTGTTTCTGATAGCAGAGATTCATCGCGGTTTTTATTTTCAGTGAGTTTTCCTCTGTAACACTCATCTTCATTAATGATTATTCTTTCCCAGTATTTTACAGAGAGTATATGTTTGGAATTCATCTTATCTGATGCTCCATCCATGCAGTGAATACTTGTATTTGTGTTAAAGATTTCATGTTCAGAATTCATCTGTATATGTTGGTTTGTTCATGAATCTATATCTTTTGTTTTTATTCTAAATTTACATCTGAGAATTCATCCTATATGCTCTCATTTGTAATGGAATTTTCTTATTTCTGTCTTGCCATCATTTGAATGTTGTTTATTGCTATAAATTGTGCTTATTTTGCCTTTGTTCCCTCAGAAATACACTCTTGTGTTAATATTCCATATCTATCTCATAAGTTGACTCTATTTCCTAATGGAATTCCCTTGTTGTTCCAAACCAATGATTCAAAAAATAAAACATTGAATTCTCA
The DNA here is from genome assembly GCA_032191745.1 of Picea mariana. Classification (NCBI taxonomy): domain Eukaryota; kingdom Viridiplantae; phylum Streptophyta; class Pinopsida; order Pinales; family Pinaceae; genus Picea; species Picea mariana. The sequence goes on from JASDQU010100112.1 coordinate 325,686, forward strand.
TAACTAGCCTAACATTCTAAACTCAGACAAATATAAATCCTACAAAGAGATCCCTCTCTGAAGCTAATAGGGCTAGATCCTAGCTTCAAAAGTGGTTTTGTATTTACCTTTGTCAATTTATTCCTCAGCATAAGAAATTATGAAGTGCTGTCAGTTAACTTTTATTTGAATGTACTTTCTGTAATGTGTTCATCTATCCAAGTGATGATCAGGTAATTTCCATGGCACTCCTCCCTTTCTATATTACCGAGGAAGACACCCACAAAGGTGTGGTCAAATGGAGAACACATATTCAACCACTTCTAGCTGAGGGAAATACTACACTAGAGACGTGCACTAAGTGAAATTAGGACCGAAAGAATGCCAAATCTAGGCGATAGTAGACTCAAAGCGAGGCCTCCCACAACATGGGTTATAATATTGATGCAACTGGAAAGAACTCTTGTGACACTCAACTCGTGAAATTGCAAGTTAAACCAACCCTATTTGGGGCCAAGTGATAGTGGAGCATCCCCTCCATCTTCAATTCCAATCCCTACACTCAGTCAGGACCTATCAAGATGTCATCAGGCATTGCAACATTAATATATGCTTTAAAATTCCAATTGTTGCAGCAATACAAGTGAATTATGAGGCTATTTGCAACGTCGACCATCTTTATTTTCATTTAGGGCATGCAACACTAGTACTGGACAATACTCTGCGGTCTCGGTTTCCGAAATGAATTCTAGTGCCTCTACTTGAATCCTTCACATGGATCCCCCCACATTACTTACAATCGATGTTAGCCGTGGTGGTATCCCATTGGCACCCATCCCCACTCCCCTCATACAAGATTGTGCTTCAACCCTACTCTCTGAATTGGGAGAGTGTAACAACTAGCTAGGGCAAGCCCATGCATAATTACAAGTCCAACACCAAGTTGATATTTCCGCGTAGAATCAAACACGTGAGCAATATCAAAAAGAGATTCATGATCACCAAGAATTACAAAGACGGTATGAAACTGAAAGGATGAAATAGACCACCTCTCAAGCCTGGTGTGATGAGATACATACTACATTTACTTACCTTGTTGGGGTTGTAGATAATTTATATTCGCTAATTCCTACAACTTATGTTCATGGTTGCGACATTTGTCTCGACTTTAAGCTCTTAATAGTAAAAGTCCACTTGCAACATCAAAATTTTTATCTCTTCTCGCTTCATCAACCAATGAATCACACCAATCCACCCACCTCACAAATACATACACTAATTAAGTCGACCCAAGAGACTCTCCACATTGGTCGACATCGGGTGGAATCAATCTCCAAAATAGTTGACTAAATCTCAACGTTATGGACCCATATCAAAACCCTACCAGAGATTTCTACAATCGTAAAATGGATTCACGCAGCAAAAATAAAGATCTTATAAAAAAAATGATGCCTAACTTCACTATCTCCTAGGGAGCATGCCACTAGGATGTTGTCTATCACCATAAGAACAAAGGAGATCATTGTAGTGTGGGTCAAGCAACAGAATATGTATGATATGGTATCAGTTGCTACTGATAAGGCCTTGAACTTGTTCACTCATCTCTTTGATGTACTAATTTTTGTTGGCCCTCTCATCAAGCAACTCAACAACACAGACCTGACAAACCCTCATGTCAAATTTGTGGAAATAGATGTAGTGTTCTAGCTTACGCAAAATCTTGAAGACCATTTAATTACCTTGAACGGAAATTTCATGATTTTTTGCAAAAACTCAAAAGATTTGTCCCATCTGTTACAAAGGTAATTCCATAGAGAAGTTGTCTTGAGGACAAGCCAAATAATAGTGGTGGGGCCTATTGGCACCCGACATTTTAGGTTATGTTTTACATGCATGCACAAACAAAGTTGTGTGTGCTCATTCCAAAGTTTTGTGTGCACATAAGGAAGTGTGTAAGGGGTGTGTGTCAAACCGAGTTTTGACAGTGCACAAAAGGCCTAAAATATTATTGAATGTGCACTAGTCCCTTTTTTATGCAGACCATAAATAATGAAGCTGCATCCCAGAATCAAGAAAAGAATCATCAGGAAATCCTCTTGAATGATTATTTCTAGCAACACAAGGGATCATGGAGCTGACAAAATATGAGTTTCCAAGGAAGCTAATATTTTCCCAATTCCTAAAGGCTATGTGGACTACAGGTAGGTGCCAAAAGCACGTGAGAAAAAATTTTCAGTCAAGGGAGTGGAGTAGATCAGAAAGATATAGAGCTCCCGAGAAGAGAAAGCTATTAAAGGAAGAAATGGTACCAGAAATGAGGCTAGCTAGAATTTTAGAGGAGATTCATTGATTCCTTGGTATCGAGCTCGTTATAATCCTATTGTAATATTGTAGTGCTTTTGAATATACTTTTTTGTCTGTTATATGTTTGAGTCTTGAGAAAAGGTGCATTGTGCAATGTCTTGTATTTGTGAGGATTTATATAGAGGATATATGAAGTTATATGGTTGTCATATATATATATATATATAAATATATATATATATATATAAATATATATATATATATATATATATATATATATATGTGACAATTTTGATCTATTTTGTGTCTATGATGTATGAGTTTTATATGTGTGTGTGTTTTTTTACTTCTTAGTCCTAATAATTCATAAAATATGAGTCACATGAATTCCAGTCCTGATGGATCTTCGTGGGTTTATTCTAGCCTTCACCCTTGTCACGATATCTTATGGTATTTATGATTCTCTATGCATCTCGGGTGAGACCTTCCTCGGACTTAGCCAAGGATTGATATGTCACTGCTATGGTTTTTTTGTTGGACAACTCTAGATGAACCCTGGGTCTAAAATCCCCAACATTAAGAAGCACAAACGCAAGTGTGGGTCAAAATGCCAAACAATAATCAAATTCGATCACAAATTCAAAATATCTGTGATAATATTGACCTTCCTAACCTACTAAGTCATCAAAACTATGGTGATATTAGAATGCTTCTCTTAATTCTTTTTGAACATGGAAATTGTTTTCTAAATAATATTAGTAATTTGCTACCTTTTTTCAAGCTAGAAGTGGGAAGAAAAGTAACTCCACACTTTGATGTATTTTTCATTAGTATGATAGGTGCATATATACATAATCAAATGACTCTTGGTCTTCCCCAACAAGTGACCATTCATATTACCTATGACTCTTCATATTTACATTACAGTTACAAGTAATGCAACCACAAACGATTACATGTCCAACATCCTCCGCTTAATCCAAAGGGGTGTCTGTGAGTCCAAGCATCATTCTGAACTTCTCATTTTTTTTCTTCCAAGTGCTTTGGTGAATATGTCCACAATTTTCTCATTTGTGGAACAATGTCTCAAGTGAATAGTCTAGGCCTCTACATGATACCAAATCAAGTGATACTTTATTTTGATGTACTTAGTTCGATCATGGAATCTAGGATTCTTGGCCAACTTGATTGCAGAAGTATTGTCAACTAGAAGAGGAGTATAATTCACTTGTTTCTTCTACAAATAATCAAGTATTTTCCTTAGCCACACAATCTCATTTGTCACTTCTATAGTTGCCACATATTCTTCCTTTATTGTGCAATTTGTTGGAATTGATTGTTTGCATGATCTATAGGAGACATTTGTTGATCCAAGACTCGTGAGATAGCTTGAAGTTGATACTCTAGTTTCCTTATCCCCATCATAGTATGAATCAGAATATTCGATCAGTTTTAAGTCATCCACCTTAGAGTACCTGAGTCCAAAATAATGAGTTCCTTTCAAGTATTTCAGAACTCTTTTTGCAATAAACCCATGTCCTTCATAAGGCTTTTGCATTAACCTAGAAAGAATCCCAACAATAAATGAAATGTCTGGTTTGGTGGTATTAAGATAGATAAGGCTTCCCACAATTTCTCTATACGTGGTTTCATCCTCAAATTCATTCCCTTGTTTTAATGTGAGATTCAATTTTTGTTCCATTGAAGTATAAATAGGATTGCAATCAACCATGCCAAAATTGTTCAACAGTTCTCTAACGTACTTCTTCTTGGAGATGAATATGTACTTTGTATTTTGTATCACTTTAATTACCAAATAGTAGTGAAGATGTCCCAAATATTAATATCTGATACTAACCCTTCTCCATGGGTCATTAGTTAGTAGGATATGTTTTCTATGTAATAAAGGTCGACATTAGTTAATAAGGCATAATAAATAAAGGAGAATAAGTCAACGTAAGAAGACCTAATAGAATCTTCCACTTCGAGAAATATCTTCCTCTAGAAGTTTCCTTAGAAGGTAGAGTTAGTATAAATAATAGTAGGAGGCATTGGATATTTTGTCTTGGATATTATTTTAATAGAGCTCTGCTCTACTAGAGGTTCCCTCTTCGAAGAGGCAAGTGAACATTGCTATCATTAATCAAGGTGCTCTTTCCGGTGTTATTATGGTATTATTATGATATTTTTCTAGATATATCATTGTTTTCCTGCCATTGCTTGCTAAATATTTATGTTGTGCATGTTATTTTATATATAGAATATTGCAATTGGTATCAAAGCTCTTTCCTGGGAAATACTTGTGGGGTAAAAACAATTTCAGGGTAGAGATGTATTTCGACGTCTTTAAGCTACAGATAAATGTCGTTACATGCATAAACTCGTGGTCGGGAAGTAATACATGCAGTAAATACAAGTGGTTCTTAATATTGCATTTGTTGTCCACCCTTGTAACCCATGTTGGTACCCCTTCAAGTGGTAGTGCATCAGACAACACATGTATACGGATCATCCTACGCATCCTATAGCCCTCCGTAGATAAATCGATCGACCACCTGACTGGTATAGCATCACCGAGAATAGCACTTGGGAAGATACTCTCTAGTACCTGGGTATTCAGGTAGTATGGATAAGGGTATGGTGTATCCTCCTTAGTTTGTGCCCTGAGATATTGGGCTGAGTACTACTATTGGACCCCGCATGTATATAAGAGAACTATAGCATAGGGAAAACCCTTGAGTATAGACACCCTACAAACCCTAACCCTTGGGACATAAAAAATTGATCTATTGCCTTGAAAAGTGGCCCCTATAAAAATTTTCAATATAGAAACACTCCCTTCTGGCATTTTTTATTATTGAGAATTTGAGAATTCCACCACTACAGAAGCATTCAAGGCGGAGTATAACTATGCAGAAGTTTAAAAAAAAAAATGGGGCCCATCAACACCCTTATTCCTAACCTAGTCCATTTCATTCCTCTCTTCATTCTAATCATAGTGGTACCCTTCACTTTGAATCCTTTTTTTCTCGCGGTCCCACACCTTTCCGCAACACCCTTATTTGAAACCTATCCCATTGGACTCCTCTCTTTGTCCTGATCACCCTGGTAAAAATCATTTTTTGTGGAAAGATCTCCATCCTGACACCTCATCCACTACCTAAGTCGCTACCATGCCAACCACCAGAGCTCAGACCCAATAATGTTGGGAGACTAGGTTGTCCATCTTAGAAACAAAATTTGATTCCATCGCCACTACCATAAAATTTGAGGTCAAAGAGTCCCTCCAAGTAGAACTCTGCATAGACATCCGTGAATCCATGTAGAAATTCAAAAAAGGTAAGAAAATATAGCCTAATGAAGAGGACCCTCAACATTCTCATTATGATCATACTCATTCTTCCCAATCCCCTTGGGGTTCTCCACACTCTTGGAATAAGGTTCCCAAAGTTGACATGCATAAATTTGATGGATCCAACCATGTAGGGTGGGTGTCTCAAATGGAGCAATACTTGTCCCTCCATAATATTTGGGATGATGAGACCAAACTCCATGTAGGGTTTTTGTACCTAGATCAAGAATGATGGTAGTGGTGGCATTGGCATAAGAAATGTTATCCAAGAATACCTGCTTGGAACATGTCCACAAAAGTAGTTTGTGCTCATTTTGATAGGGAATCACATTTTTTGTGTAGGCTCACCAAGCTACACCAAACTGAATCAGTCAAAGATTTTATCATGGCCTTTGAATAGTTGGCTATCAGGACCGATGGCTTATATGATGCATTTTACCTTGAATGTTTTATCATTGGATTAAAGTAAGTCATCTGGGCTCATGTGAACATGCAACATCCTACTACCTGGTTGCAGTCATGTCAATTAGTAGTGAAAGTTGAGACCATACTTCAATCCTCACCAATGAAGGCTCCATTTCTCACTTGTCCTCACCTCGGTGATCACCCAGCTTCGACAAAAACATTGAAGGTCCAAAAGGTATCTCCAACGAAAATGGTGGAATGTCGCAAGAAAGGATTTTTTTACTATTGTGATGACAAGTATTCCCCATGGCACAAATTTAGAGAACAAAACTTCCTTCAAATTGATGCATCAACTTGCTCTCCCTGTGAAGACATCCCATCAAAGAATGATGATTTGGGTCTTGTAGATCATAACATCCCCTGCCTTGACACAGAAATTCTCTTCGAGACAGGCATGCATGCAAGTAGTAGATGGCTCCTTACCGTCGTGGGGGTCGGTTTCTTTGGGGGACCTAGGTTGAATTAACACCAATATAATAGTAAAGGCATATTCCATAGTGACATTTTTGGTAATAGTTAGAGTGAGCCTCATGACCCAGAGGATGCTCAACCAAGTGATTAGGTCGAAGCTTCAGATGTAACCCATGTGGAACAAGAGGAACCTTTCATATTGCTTCATGCACTCTCGGGTATTTAGGCCCCACAAACATTGAATATCAAGGGCTACATCAAACATAGTCTGGTGGTGGTATTGATTGATAGTGGTAGCACCCATAATTTTATTCAACACAGGCTTGCTAATGAGATCCATTTCTTTGGTCACCATGTTTCTAATTTTCAAATCATCATCTCTAATGGTGGTACTATGAAGTGTGGGGGGCGTTGTGAGAATGTCAAAATCCAAATGGGTGATTATCATCTGAAAACGCAAATGTTCTCTATTTGCATGGGTGGTTTTGATATTGTATTAGGAGTGGAATGGCTTCACACTCTAGGGCCAATCACAATGGATTATCAATAATTATGTATGAGCTTCACCCAATATGCTCACCCCTATATCCTCCAAGGTATCCAAGCGAGATCTCCTGAAATCATTAGCTCTCATAGGATGAAAAAATTGTTGAAGAAAGGCCACCATGGTGTGATTGCTTAATTTAATGTCATCCAGTTCACTGAATAGGCCTCTCAGGTAGTTCCTTTTAGCCTGCAACTCATCTTGGACAAGTACCCCAAGGTATCTGAGGTTCCCATAGCCTTACATCCTTCTAGGGGTGAGTATGATCATATAATCCCTCTCCTTCTGGGAAGTCAATCCCCCAATGTATGTCCCTACAAATATCCATTTTCTCAAAAAAATGAAATAGAAAATATGGTACATGAATTACTAGAGGTGGGGGTAATTATCCCTAGTACCAGAACATACTCTTCACCAGTGGTGATGGTCTTAAAGAAATAAGGATCTCTGCACATGTGCCCTAAATAAACTGGCCATCAAAGATAAGTTTCCCATTAGTTTCATTGATGATCTGTTGGATGAACTCCAAGGTGCCTATTTATTCACCAAATTAGTCCTTTTCTTAGGCTATCACCAGATCTGGATGAAGGAGGAAGATATTTTGAAGACTTCTTTCAAAAATCATGAAGTACATTATGAATTCTTGGTTGTGCCTTTTTTCCTTTGCAATGCCCCATCCACCTTTCAAAGTCTCATGAATAAATTATTGAAACCTTACCTTCATAATTGTTTCTTGGTTTTCTTTGATGACATACTCATTCACAATCGCACTTTGGATAGCCACATTCTTCATGTGGACAAATACCTTCACATGCTGTAGGAAAACCAATTGTTTGTAAAAAAGACCAAATGTTCATTTGGAGCCAGCAAAGTGAAATACTTGGGAGACATTGTCATTTGTGAAGAGGTAAAGGTGGACCCAAAAAAGATACAAGCTATGCAAGAGTGGTTTTGACCCATGACCTTAAAATGCCTAAGGGGTTTTCTTGGTCTCATAGGATATTACAGGAAATTTGTCCACCATTATGGAAAATTTTCTAATCCCTTGACCAACCTCCTTAAGAAGAATTCATTTCATTGGACACCTGTTGTTGAGAAAGCCTTCATGGAGTTAAATAATTCCATGTGCACTACTCCTATCCTAACAAATTTTGACTTCAAAAAAACCTTTGTGGTGGAATCATATTCTTCTCGCACTAGTATAGGCACAATGCTCACACAAGATGGTGGAGCTTTGGCCTTTAATAGCCAAGCATTGAGTAGTTGTAATCTAGGAACATCTACATATGAAAAAGAAATTATGACCATTCTCCATGCAGTGCACACATGGCAGCCATATCTCTTGGGACATCCTTTTCATATCAAAATAGATCACCATAGTCTGAAATATTTTTTGGAGCAACAAATATCCTCCTAGAACAAAATAAGTGGTTGACCAAAATGTTGGGTTATGATAATGAAATCATATACAAAAAGGGTAAAGTTAATATCATAGTTGAAGCATTTTCAAGACAACATGAGGAGGATGACTCCCTTTTTGTATTATCCTTACTGATCCCTAATTGGATTGAAGAAGTATGCTAAGAGTGGCTAACACACCCGACTATCTCAAAGTTAATTCATTGCCTTCAGGAGGACCCTAATCCTCCCATCAGCTACCCTTGGCAGGAAAATATTCTTAGATATAAGGATCGCCTGGTTCTATCAACCTCTTCAACACTCAATTAGAGGCTCTTAAATGAGTTTCACTTATCATCTATTTTGGGTCACTCGGGGTTCCAAAAGACTTATGGTCATGCTCATCGTTCTTTTTTTTGGGTAGGCATGAAGAAGGATATAATTCACGTTTTCACATAATGTGTGGTGTTCCAATGTAATAAAGGTGAAACTTTCAAGTCTCCATGCACCCTACAATCCCTTCCCATTCCATCTTCTATGTGGACAAAAATATCCATGGATTTTATAGTGGTCCTTCCTAAAGATGGGAACAATTCTGTCATCATGGTGGTGGTTGATCACCCCTCCAAGTATGCTCATTTTTGTGCATTACCACACCCTTTCACACTATCACTAGTAGCACAAGTTTTCCTTGATCATATTTCTAGGTTACATGGCATRCCCACCTCTCTTATATATGATCATRACCAAAATTTCACMAACACATTTTGTCAAGATTTTTTTAAATTGCAGGGAACCCTACTGAACATGAGCACAACCTATCACCCTCAGTCTAAAGGCCAAACAAAAGTGGTCAAGAAAAAATTGGAAACCTACTTGTGGTGTTTTGATTCAAGAAAACAACACCAGTGGGTGAAATGGCTCCCCTTGGCAGAATGATGGTACAATATTTCCTATCATACGACCACTAAAATGACACCATATGAAGAAGTGTATGGACAATGCCCACCTACAATCACTACCTATCTTCCAGAAAAATCAAAGGTCCAATCTATTTATTCAATGTTGCAAGGTCGCACAACCACTCTAGCGGCTTTGAAGGATAACTTCCACATGGACCAAAATCACATGAATCAACAGGCGGACCAACATTGTTCAGAAATGGTTTTTTACGAAGGTGATCAGGTGTTTCTCCAACTCTAACCTTACAAGAAAACATCTCTCAAAGTTCAAGGACATCACAAGTTGGTACCCAAGTTTTATGGGCCCTACCAGATCATCAAGTGTATCGCTTAAGTGGCCTACAAATTGACCCTTCCTACTACTTCCAAAATCCATCTGGTGTTCCATTTTTCTTGTCTAAAGAAAGTGTTGGGACAACATTGCAGGGTCCAAACCATCCTTCCAAAGTTAGATGAGGAAAGCTCCCTTTGGCTCCAACCAAAAGCAGTTCTCAAACACCGTGAACGTCGACTGCATGGAAAAACTTTCAAGGAAGTGTTGATCAAGTGGAAGGACACATCACCAGAGAATGTGACCTGGGAACCAGTGGCCATACTCTAGCAGTTTCCACACCTACAGCCTTGAGGACAAGCTTGCTTTTGAAGGGGGAGGACATGTTATGATCTGATCATAACCATTCTCCATGGGTCATTAATCAGTAGAATATTGTTTCTATGTAATAAAGGCCAAAATTAGTTAATAAGGCCTAATAAATAAAGGAGAATAAGTCAATGTAAGAAGACCTAATAGAAGCTTCTGCTTCTAGAAAGATATTCCTCTAGAAGTTTCCTTAGAAGGTAGAATTAGTATAAATAAGAGTAGGAGGCATTGGATATTGTATCTTGGAGATTATTGTAATATAGCTCTGCTCTACTAGAGGTTCCCCCCTTGAAGAGGCAAGTGAACATTGCTATCATTAATCAAGGTGCTCTTTTTTTTGTTATTCTAATATTATCATGATATTGTTCTGAATATATCATTGTTGTTATGTCATTGCTTGCTAAATATTTATGTTCTGCATGTTATATTATATCTGGAATATTGCACCAAATCTATCATCTTAAATCCTTTCTTCAACTCTTTCCTTATGGATGTAATGTATTTCTCATTGTTCCCTGTTATGAATAGACTATCTACATATACTACAATATATAAAACAGTTTTTCCAACTTTCTTGGAAAACAAAGTTGCATTGTCAAGATTGAAATGCTTGAAATGTAATTTCAGAAGATGCTCGGTTAAATTTTCATACCATGATCACGGTTCTTGTTTCAAGCCATACAAGTATTTGATAAGCTTTCATACCTTATGTTCTTGTCCCTTCATAATAAATCTTTCTGGTTGAGACATGAACACATTCTCTTTCAAGTCTCCATTCAAGAAAGCAGTATTCACATTCATTTGATGAATTTTCCATCCATTTTGTGCTTCCATGGAAAATAGAGTGTGGATGGTAGCCCATTTTGCTGTGGGGGAAAATGTCTCCTAATAATTAACACCTTCTTTCTGTGCGAATCCTTTTTCCAAAAGCCTTGTTTTGTGATTTTCAAGTGAGCCATCTGATCTGTACTTATTCTTGAATACTCACTTGTAGCCAATTGGTTTGGTTCCATATGGAGGGTCCACTAAATTCCATGATCCATTCTTGATGAGAGCATCATATTCTTATGCATGGATTCTTTCCATTCATCATGAGAAGTGTCTTATTTAAAGGAAGTTGGTTCAAGTTTAGTAGATAAATTCAACTCACAATCATATGAAACATCCATATCATATACATCACCCAAATTTGAATTATCTACATTACCTCCATGTTGTTTTGAGGACATTTTGGTTCCCATCTTTCCAACCTCATCGAGATGGACACTTTCAAGTGTTTTAGTAAGACATTTTGGTGCACTTTTTGAGATGGTCCAGGTTGTTTGTCTGATTGAGATGGTGTTGATTTCTCATCAAGCCTCATATTTTCAATCATCTCGATCACATCATCCAATTGAACTTCAAGTTCTGATGAAGCGGTAGGAAATTCTTCATGAGGGGAATATGGTGCTTCATAAGGAGATTCCAAAGATTAACCTAAGATAGGGATCCCACCTTCAATATGAAAAATCATATCATCAAATTCATGATATGTATTTACACAAATGAATCTATCCAGATTATCAAGTTGCCTCTCAATAGTTTTGTCTTTCCTGATGTATTCAAGAAAGATCACGTCTCTAGAAAGGAAAAATTTATTGTTTGTCTCATAATCAAGATGATACCCCTTGGTGGTATTTGAGTACCCCAATAATATTCACTTTTGACTCCTTGCATCAAGCTTGCTTGTTTTCTCCTTAGGAATCAAGGCACAACAGGTGGAACGAAAGACACTGAGATGTCTCACCGAAGGAATGTGGCCATACCACATTTCATATGGAGTTTTGTTTCTAAGAGCATGATATGGACACCTGTATTTGACATAAAATTCACATAGAATTAAATCATCCCAAAACATCAATTTAATATTCTTGAAAAACAACATGGAATGAACCATATTTAGGAGTGTCCTGCTCATTCGTTCAACTACACCATTTTGTTGGGGAATGTATGGAACTGTGGTTTGACATTTGATCCAATGTTGAAAAATGTAGCTTTCAAATTCATTAGATGTATATTCTCTTCCATTATCAGTGGGAAGAGAGCCAATACGAGACTGAGCTTCATTTTGAATCCATACATGAAAATTTTTAAATGTTTCAAAATCTGGTGATTTGTCTTTTAGCAAGTACACCCAACACATCCTGGTCTAATCTTCAGTAAAAATCATGATATTTTTGTTTCCATTTTCAAAAGGAACAGACATAGGGCCGCACAAATCAGAATGAATCGATTCAATTTCTCTACATGCTATGGAAGTAGAATCATGAAAGGCTCATTTGTTGTGTTTTCCAAGGATACAAGCATCAAATTGCTTCAATTTCCTAGGAATGGTAAGAAAACCAAAAACACCATTCTTTCTCAAAAAACAAAGATTGTCATAATTAATGTGGCCAAGTATAGTATGACATAAAAGACTAGATGGAATTATACCTGAGTCATGATGAGAGATATATGCAATAGTGTGTGTATGGGCAGATGTCCCAATCATCTTCAACAATCTTCCATCTTCTATTCTGATCATGAAAACCATGTTGTCAAAATCCTTCCTTGTCTCAACTTTTCCACCAAACATATGAACATAGTGGCCTTGCTATCTGATGTGCACAAGGGAAAACAAACTTCTTTGTAGATCGAGAAGATAGAGTACATTATCCAGAAGAAAATATGGGAGTCCAGGCAACTTAAACCCGATGGTTCCCATTCTCGAAAGTTTGAGACCAGACTTATCTGCAAAATACACTTTTCCATCTACATTGTCATTGAAATCTTTGAAGAAATGTCTTCAAAATGTCATGTGAGAGGTCGTGTCAAGAAGTAATCCATCTCCCCAAGAAGAAAATGAAGTATTAAATAGATATTTATTTACTCTTATATTGCAATAGGAAACAACATAATGAATAGGGGTAAAATCATGAATATGGGTAACACTTTTCTGAGAATTGAGTCTCCAAAATTCTTAGCGGCAATTTTTCGGCCGAAAAATGTTGCTCGGAATTTTTTTTGCGGAAACATTTTTTGGCCGAAACATTTTTTGACCAAAAATTTGCACGTCAAATTGAATGACACCTTGACGCTGCCCTTGAAATTTGTGTACAATATTTTTCTGATGAGTTTTTTTCTTGCAGTGAACATATTTCAAACAAAATACTTTTCCGCAGAAAGATTTATTTTTAAGCGATTCCATTAAAAACTAGGTTTCAGCAGAAATAATATTTCGGTTGAAAACCTAAAAATGGGACTATTTGCATGAAACTACAAATTCTCTCTCCAACTTACTTGGTATTTGGAGGTACCGGACTCCTACAAATACTCATAATTTAGTTTCGGAATTGATACCAACATTTTAAAAATTGAATCTACTTTCATTGGATATAATTTGTTTTCATTTTCATAGTTTTTATCTAATTTTATTTAATTTTATAAAAGAATCACTCCATAATATTTTTAGGTGAGATTATGATTGAGTGAAATGAAAAATTCATATCTCCAAAAATACTTGGTCGACAATTATGGAAAATTTATATTCATAATCCTTAAATTGTTCTCTTCAAAAAGGTATTTTTAGATTTTACTTTAAAGTAAAAATTAAGATAGATACATGGTGGGGTAAAACGTGTGTTTAAAATCTGTAACTTTTTCATATTGGTAACTTAAAAAAATTCTAGAAATTATAATATTCATTCTTTAGATTCAAAACTATAGTGATCACAATATAGATTCTTTGTAAATTGTTGCAATATATTTCATTTGTCAAAAACAAAAGTTTAATAATGGATACATTGTTGGGAAAAAATAACTCATTATCTTTCCCTTTATTTTTGAGGAACATACTATCAAACAATTTCCAAATTGGCATATCAAATCTCAATAAAAAAAATTGAAAAATAGTGAGTAGAAAGATAACAAAATTCTTCACAAGTTTTGTTTTTACATTAAAGTAAAATTGTGAATAAAAAAAATACTTTTGTTTACCAGAAGTTGAAGAACCTTTTAAAATTAAAATTAAAATTTCCATAAAACAAGCAAAGTGTTACCCATCTTCATGATTTTACCCATAGGTGCTTTACCTTTGAGTGGTTCAGAAGTTTTACCTCTATCTTCTTTCTAACTCTATATTTTTTCTTTGATTTTTTGCCATATAAAGTGGCTTCATGCTACTTTCTGAAATGGGTACAATGAAGATCATATTTTTAGCAAGGATTATGCTAACCAGTGTCTCTAACCTTCTTCTTCTTGTTTCCTCTCTTATTGCCTCTATGTTGTCCAAAAACTGGAGTACAGAAAAAAGAAGAAAAAAACATAAAAATGGCAAGAGAATGCATTAACTTATGAGTGTCTCTAACCTTCTTCTTCTTGTTTCCTCTCTTATTGCCTCTATGTTGTCCAAAAACTGGAGTACAGAAAAAAGAAGAAAAAAACATAAAAATGGCAAGAGAATGCATTAACTTATGTTGTCTTCACACACTCACACTCATTAGCAAATGAAAAATAAAGTTGCTCCAACAAAAAATAGAACTATCTTGCACTGCATTAAGAATACATGAAGTTGCACCACTAAAATAAGATGGTGTTTCTCAATTATTCAAACAACATAGTGTTTCAAGTAAATTCAAACACCATAGTGTTTCAAGGCCAACTAGGTGCATTTCACACATGCAGAGCACTTGCTTTCCAATTTTCAATGGAATATAATGTCTCAAACAACTCTTGATATCAATGAGGGCGACAAATCATCAACATGTGTTGGATTTGATGGGAATTTGGCGCCTACTATACCGACTCCCAAGCTTGCATGATTCCAGTCAAGCCAACAGACCGAAAACCATATTGATAGAACGGTATCGCAAATCTTTTGGCCGACTGGTATCACCTCGACCTCACTAGTATAGACCTCATGGAATATGAACCCTAATTTCGGGGTTCCTCAAAGAGATACCAGTGTGCAATGGAACTGGAACGAACTATACCAGAGGTGCGTGAAAGAGACCGAGGCGTGTAGTGAAATGAGTTTGATTACCCACCAATGCAACTGAAGGGAAATCACGTCTTTGTTTATTTCGAATGGAGAGAGAGAAGGGTTGGTAAGTAAAATGGGAAGGCGGGGTAAAGTATGAGGATATCATCGAGAATAGATGTAATATTGAATGGATATTTAGCATCGAATGTATACTCTGACAAATTCGATGAAGCTACCACCAATTTCTCTCAGGCCATCAAGCTCGCCCTCGACGCACTTGTGCCTTTCCTCAACCATGCCATAACATACAAGTTTGAATGAGGGTCGTGAGTGAACATAGTCAGGTGGGGCGTGCGCTAATTAGGTTTAGGGTTAGGGTTCATGTATTCAAGTGAGGAACGCAAACTGGAAGGAATTGCGGATTGAAATGCAAACTGAAAGACTAGAGAGCAAACTAGCAGAATGGAATGACCAGAACTCAGACTAGGGCGTTTCAACTGATTGGGAAAACGCCATAGCAGGGAATCTACTCATGGAGTTAGTGGCGCTCTATTTGATAACATTGTGAAGCCAAAGTGGGAAGAAATATAACTTCACACTTTGATGTTTTTTCATTAGAATGATAGGTGTATATATACATAAGTAAATGATTCTTGGTTTTTGATCTTCTCCAAGGAGTGATCATTCTTATCATCTACAACTCTTTATATTTATATTACAATTACAAGTAACATAATCACAAATGATTACCTGTCCAACATTAATCTCCTTCATCATTTATATCCCAATACAAATATGATAATTTAAATAAAACCTAGGTTTTGAAAGAAAGATTTACAAGTAGAAACCTTATCAAGTACTAACTAATTTTTATCATATCTATGTGTTTTTTTGTCAAGCATTAGTTAACTTTGTGTATAGTTTAATTTCTAATAAGTTTTTGTTACATTAAATTGTGTTTTTTTTTAAGCATTAGTTAGCTTTGTGTATAGTTTAATTTCTAATAAGTTTTTGTTACATTAAATTGTGTTAAGCATTAGTTAGGTTAGTGTATAGTTCAATTTTTTGTTAAGCATTAGTTAGCTTTGTGTATAGTTTAATTTCTAATAAGTTTTTGTTACATTAAATTGTGTTAAGCATTAGTTAAGTTAGTGTATAGTTCAATTTGTAATAAGTTTATGTTAGAAAAATATCTACCAATAATATTTAATGGTAAAGATTAATATCATAAGTGGGTTAAAGAATAGAGAAATTCATTTTTGGGGGGTAAAGATTATAAGAATAATATTAGCAATAATATTTAATGGTAAAGATTAATATCATGAGTGGGTTAAAGAATAGAGAAATTCTTTTTTTTTTTGGTGTAAAGATTAATATTATGAGTGGCCTAAAGAATATAGAAATTAGCTATAAGAGTTTATTTTTTAACAAAGTTTTATTATAATTTATTATTCTTTTAAATTTTAAAGATTTTTTTAAATGAGTCTAAATTTATCTTATCTTTGGATTTATTAAGTGTTGGGAGGGATCAAATTTCTTAAAGTGTAAATATTTTTTCAAGTTTTTCATTTTAAAAGAGGTTTGCACCTCGAGAGATTTGATCTCTCTTGGCATTTAAAAGATTTGGGGTTAAGATGGATGTGTAATGGAGTCGATTTATTATTTTTTAATGTTATGTATGTTTGTGACAATATCTCCTCCATATTGGGTTGTAGAGTACCTCTCGACACAAAAACCATCATAAATCCATCTTAACCTCAGATTTATCAAGTGTCGAGATGAATCAAATCTTTCGAGGACCAGGGATGATTTTAAGGATGAAAAATTATTTTAAAATGTAGAACCGTAGCGAATCTTACTAACCCTTCATATGCCAACTACAAAATGTTAGGCGATATTTTTTGTTAAAATATTCAAATTCCAAAGAATTTTATATAATTTGTATAAAATTTTGGTGATTTTTAAGGGAAAATAATTTTATCCTATAGAATTTGGGCGAATTATTTTTAGAATAGAGAATCATCTTTTGGGAAAAACCTTGGAAAATTAGCCTATGAGCGAAATTTAGCACCTAAAATCATCCCAAGGTACAAATCTTTCTTCGAGTTTTGTACTCTAAAAAAGGTTCACTTCCCAATATTTGATCTCTCTAGGCTTTATAAATCTACATCTAGATTGGTTGTATTATTGATACGCATATGTGTAGGGGGGGTTATTACCCATTTATTATTATCATCTCCTCCATGCTTATAAACACAATAAAGTTTTTATCAAAATTTTGATCAATTTAAATAACGAATAATTTAGAAAAATAATCGAATTTATTTAAAATGTTAAACCGAGAATTAAGAAGAAAAATATGCATATAAAAATCCTTCTTAATTATTAATTAACCAACCTGCTTAACCATTAATTAATTATCCTTTTCATATCAAATATGAAAATATTAATATTAGAATTTAAATCAAAATATTAGTATTATAACATAAAATGTGAAACTTAAAATTAGGGAGAAAAATATGGATATAAAAACCTTCTTAATAATTAATTTATTATCTTTTATCATATCTTTGTGTTTGTGTCATTTAGTTTATTCAATATCTTTGTGTTTGTGTCATTTAGTTTATTTAATGTATATGTCAATTTGTGTTGGTTAGCTGTTCTACTAAATGGTTTTTTTCGTCCATATAAATTTATACTAAACACTGTTTATTGTTGTTCAGAATCCATTTTAAATCTAAGAATCCAACAATTTCTTGTCAAATTTAAGCTAAATATCCCCCCAAAAATATCTTCATTTTAATTTGTACGCCCATTACTAATTTTTTATCAGAAAAATTTTAAACCATACAACAATTCAGAATTTTCCTTTATAACCAAAGAAATTCTAAAATCCAAATAAACTATGATTACCGATTTTTAAGGGTTCATCCAGACGACAATTCAGAATTTCCGTTATTGCCAACGAAATTCTAAAATCGAAATTGACCCAGTGGCTATGATTACCGATTTTTAAGGGTTCTGTAACATGACAACCATCTTTTTTTGGAATAAAGCTTTTCTTCGCTCCTTCCCTTGCCTTTGCCGGGAAGTCCGGGATCCACGAGAAAGGCATCATGCCCATCAATCAATCACCCGTCAATCATTTTTCCCATAGACTGCACAGTCCTCCGACAAAACGTCAAGCTTCCGTCTACAATCATCCCATAGAGTGCGGATTCCTCGAACAAATCTCCTATGCCCATGATTGATTGATTTTAATCACGTCCATGAAGTTGAACAGTTTAAGTTTAAGGGATTAAGAATCAAGAGAATAATCGTCTTAACTCATCTTTTCTTTTTTTTTCTTAATGTCGGATCTTTTGCTGTGAATCTTGACTATAAATAGTTGGTACATGTTGTCGATTTTTAAGGTGTTTTCATATTGATTGTCAATATCCTTGTAGGTTGCACATTTTACGACACTCGATCTCCACCACACCCTTATTGCAGAATATGCAAGTTCTTTCCTCCCAAACCACACTCTTATTGCAAAATATGCAAATTCTTTCTTCCCAAACTTTCTTGTTTATCCTCCACTGACTGAAATGAACCCATCCTCAACTATGCAACTAACAATCTTGCTTTTCCTTTAATAATAAAGGCCCCTAAATATGTTTTATGGCTATGATGACAATTTGGTTAAAACCCAGCGACGTTTGTCCTTCAACTGTAACGTTAACCCCGTCATCCATCGACTTTCTGCCCATCATCCCATGCCATGCATTTCCTTGATGTATATGTCATGCATTGCAGATCATGGTTAACAGTTGAGGAACGCTTGATGGATGGCCATTATGCCTTCTTTGAGGATGCCGGATTCCCCGGGAATACTGTAGAGCTCAGCCCACCGTGAAGGACGGAAAAATTCCACACGAATAGCGTAGTCCATAAAACTCCTTCAGTTATTGTTATTTGCTCTGTCATGTTATTACTTGAGAAAAAGAGTGAGTGTGAGCAATGGTGCAGAGATACAAGCCTGGCAGTGGAATGGACCGTGATGTGTTGTTACGGCTGCTGCTGCGCATTGGCTTGCTGCTTTTGTTCGCGTCTTGCACTCTCCCTGCCCGCTTACAACGGAAATCCTACTCCTTCCCCTCCCTCACCCGCTACGATTACATAACAATCGGACAACCCTTCCAGTCTTCCGATGTAATCCCCTCCCTGTACGATTACATACCAACTGGACAACCCTCCTCCCCCTCCGTCTCCCTCTCCTCCTCCTCCTCGTGCTCCTGCCGCTCCCAATCATCCGGCTCCGCCTCCTCCAACTGCTCTTGTTCCTCCACCACAAACGACGCGTCCCCCTCTTACTCCCCCCAACCTGCCTCTCCCCCTTTCTCCCTCGTTAATGACACACCACTCGGACAAGTCTCCGCCGGGGCTTCGCGGGGCGGGCTGAACCTCTTAGAAAAAATAGGAATTGCAATAGCTGTGATTGTGGTGTCGCTACTCATTTTGATAGCTGTGTTGAAGGCATTCAAGAAAGCCTCCCACAACGATTTAGGGGCGGGCAGTGTAGACATACGCAGGCACACATCCGGGCTACCCGCCAACCCTAGTGCGAACGCTTTGGACATGGACATCATAGACATACGCACATACACGATGGAGGAACTGGCCAATGCCACTGACAATTTTACAACTCAGGTTGGACATGGCGTCTCTGGATTTGTGTATCGTGCCAATTTACCAGAAAATAGACTTGGAGCCGTCAAGAGAGCAACGAATTTAGATTCCGATTTATTCAAAGCAGAATTATCTGTGCTTCTCAGACTGCCACGTCATCCTCGGCTTGTGGATCTCATCGGATTGTGCTTACAAGGAGGTGCACGATTATTCCCTTCCTACACAATATTTGCATACAAATTTAAAATTGCTATTGATGTGTCACGTGTGAACCAATCAGATTTTATATTTACTTTGTTTCTAAATTTATTTAAGTGCGATCCAATCATATTTTATTTTGATTACTTATTCCAAGTCAAAATCAACTAATCTTTTAAAAATGTAATCCATTTAATTGCACTAAATTTCCTAAAATCCATCTTATTTTCATGAGTTCTATCTTAGATTGAGTGTTTATGATTATGGTTGTCATGACTTCCCAAGAAAGTTCAAAATCACAAACGCAATTTCGTGCACAAAATTGAAAACTTAACAAGCTACACAAAGTGATTTATGAATAATAACACTTAATGTTCCATAGATCAAGTTATCTTGTTCCATACCTTTACCAATCCTTCTTTCGATTAGAGGTCCATTCTTCCTCTATCCTTGGGTAGTCACCATAGAAGCAAATAAGGTTGGAAGTCGAGATGATACCGAAATTTAGAGCATATCTATCTATTATAACTTGCCACATAAATTGTTGAGTTATTAGTATTATTGGAAATAAGAAATAGTTTCATTATTATTGTGTTTGTACAAATGGATTTAGCCACATTTAAGAGTATGTTTAGGTTAATCAATTGAAGAACTTATGAATTGCTTCTGACACGAGCATGTTTTTGTTTATGTTGTGTAGATCATAGAAAAAATAGAGGTTAAAGTACATCGAAATCATGGCAGATAAATGATACTTAGCACAAATACTAAAATATACTTATGATTTTAAGGACTTGATAGTAGACAATTTTATGTTTTGGAAGGACGACATTGGTCAAATAATTCTATTTAGGCATATAATTATAGGATTCGATAGAATTCTCTCTTTTGATGACTTTGAGCTCCATCATTATTAATAAGTATGGAGGTTATGAGCTCTTAGTTCATATTTTCATTTTAGACTTTGAGTAATTAACTCCATCATTCCCAATGATTATAGTGACTTAATATAGTCCCATGAAATTTTGTAGGCATATATACAAGAATAAGCACACATAAAGACAATTTTATAAATTCAGAGATTCAATGTTGATATCCTACCCTTACATCTCAAGAGAGCATTAGACACTATTCGATTTAGGGTCCAAAAACAATGTTGATATGATGTTGTTTCGACATTTACACATCGAAACTATCCTTTTCATAAAATCATCTGTTTTTTTAATTAATTAAACATTGATGTCACTTTGCAAGTGTCAATATATCGCCATACTCAGTAAATATCATCACTATCTAGATTTTTATATGTTGATATGTCAATGGGTTTGTGATATTAATATGTTTCATAAAAAACATTTTAATGATGTTTGTATTGTTGTTAAGGCAACTCCTTAGTAGCTATTAAAGGCAAGGTCCTAGAACTAGATGCCAAATAATACATCAATTATCGACATTTGTGCATGTATGGATATCAATGTTTATGCAATCGAATTGATGTCTAGATGTTGATATATCAATGTTTAAGGGATTCATATTACTATGCAATCCTTGTTCCACATTTCTTCAAATTTTCCATCTGAAAAATGTTACAAGTGATGTGGATGAATGTTGCATGTGGTCTTCACTTCAAGCCCGACAACAATGATGATTCATGGCCATATTATCCCAATAATGGTGATGACTCATCACTTTTGTTGAGCTATTATGACCATGAACCATCATTGTTGCATGGATTGAACTCATGATAATGACCAACACTCTTCTAAACCATTGGTACAGATCATTTCAAGGGGAAAAACATAGAACTATGATATGCAGTTTGCATAGAAAAAAACGTAGTGAAATAAATATAACTTACTTAGGTTGTTGAGAGAACTCTTCATCGTATTTGTCCTTAATCTATATTTCCTACAAAAATTGAATGTCAAGTGCATGACAATCACTTATATTGTCATTTTGAATCATTTTACTATGTGGATTGMAGTRAACRCMTATAAMTTCTAATATCCAATTAARCATAATGTAYKTGTCAAKAACAAATCTCAATGTATRAHRAARATTTCAKTACTACATGAAAKATAAGGYGAGGTTTCAYTATCATTACTACTACCATCSAAACTAATATATCAAWGTTTCTTAACATGTTCDWATATTCATAATATATAATTATCAATAACCATTGTAAATACATAACCATACTAAAATTATTCTTATGCTCCAAATTATTATGACAACTAGTTCACTACTTAAGAAACAAACATAAAGGATTTGGTGATAAAGGATCCCATTAATCTAAGAGCTATCTTGATCAAACCATAAGCTAACATGGAATAACCATTAATAACCCAAAATTCTAAAATCAGAGGACTACATGTAATGATCTATAAACTACCATGGATATTCCACTAGATCAATTCATCACACCAAATCCTATAATATCCTAAAATCTTAGAATATGCAATTTGTTTCCTTAGATACCAGATTAATTATTACTAGCTTATTTCTCATATTTATGAAAATAATTGAAAACAAAAATGAAAGAACATCCAAATATACACACCATCCACACAATTCAACATAAGATGTATCTTGGGAAACCTAATATGAGAGAAAGCCTAGCTAGAAGGTGAGGCCTATTCTATGCTCTCTTCTCTTTGTTTATGAAAATGCAAATACAAATAAAGGGGCACTCACTATGGAGTTTCCTTTGACATTTCCACCTAAACAGATTTTAGAGAATATCCTACCTCCTATATTATTCAATCAAAATACCTCTACTAAATGCTCTACTCAACTATGGAACAAGTACAATGCTAAAGAATGGAACCTTTTCTCCTCCTAATGGTCTGGTATTTAACATAGCCTAACAATTGTATAGAGTCAGGGTTTTGTTGACCCTCGACCAAGTTTTGGGGAAACGTTGCTCAGTATTGGCCCACTTTTGCACTTTGACACGATGGTTGAAGAGGGAGCACCCAAGCAGAGTTGAGATCGTGGATCTCACCGATTTTGAGGGTTAAGTGGACCTAGTAAAGGGTCCTCTATGGTTTTGTAATAGGTTTATGGGATGTCGTACCATGGGGTGTTCCCATGTTTAGACCTTATTGTAAGGGTTTGTAAAATATAAATAAAGAAGAATGTATTGTAGAAGGGAGGTGAATGTAGTTATGTGTGAACATAGTTTCTTTGTGAAAAGGAATGTATGTGAGTTAAGGATTTGTGCTCGATAGAGAGTTGGATCTATGCCTTAACCTAGTTTTGGAAGGAGGATCTGGTGCTTAGTGCGCAAATATCTCGTCTGGTGCGAAGCTTGACTCTATGGCTTACTGCACAGGAGTGACTGAATGTAAGATCTCGACATACAATAAAGAGGCGAAGCAGTTTGTGGATGTAGCCCCATCCTGGGGTGAACCACGTATATCTGGAGTCTCATGGTTTTCTTTGTGCAATGTTATCTCTGTTATGTTTTGCTCAGTGCTTAGGTTAGGATGTGTAATGGATATGTATGTGTTGCTTAAATGCTTTGCTTGTGTTAAAATGCTATATCTAATCCACAGTGCTAAGTGCTAAGTGTTTAAGGTGCATAATCCTTTTTTGTTACTATGTTAGATCTATGTTTGATTATGTTTTGTGATGTTAATAGGGTTAATAAACTAATGCATGTCACTTCCTAAGCATTAAAAGAATTTTTTTGAAGTGTTATTATCACGGATTTGTGTCCCAGCATGGTTACAAACACCTGTGTCCTGTAACCCCCTTTTCTTCTACCTCGGGAGAGACTTCGCTTGCTTTGCAGGTGTTTCCAAAAGGGATGGTAGTCGGGATTTTTTTGGTGCATTATTAAGCATCGAACGTTGGTTCTGCTCCTGTGCCAACAACTGGTTATGTTGTCAGGACTTGGAACTATGATTTTTGGGGACTGAAGTAAAGAATAAGAGAAGATTTGTGCGTAGATTTGATGTTGAAGTGTGCAGTACTCTACTTGGCTTGCAAAGCTTTGTGCCAAGGAGGTAAGTTGATCTGAAGAAAAGAGGTAAGATCCTAAAAGAAGCAAGCTTTGTTCTTTGGCAAGATAAGTGAGAATTTTTGTTTTGAAAGCATGAAATTAAGTATGTTTATTAGATTTTGTCCTAATATGAAGGCTAGGGAACAGTTGAAAGAAAGAGTTGATTTGAGTAAATTTAATGCAAATGAAGAAAGATATGTTATTCCTATGCATAGAAAGAGTTTTTGGACTAATAAGTGGATGCAAGAACCTAGAAAGAATTTTTGCAGATTGCAGGTCTAGCACTATGACCCTAGGGGAGATGCAAAGTACACAAAAGGTTGGTGAACTTATAAAAGAAAAAGTGGATTGACCTTGTGTTATAATTGCAGAACGTTGGGACATATTGCTAAGGAATATCCTGAGGTAGTCCCTATTTGTCTTTGTTGTAAGGTTGTTGGTCATGAGGTTGAGGATTGTCCAAGGATTATTTCTAAAGTTGAAGGAATGAACATGAGACAAGAAAACTATGAAGAAAGTCAAGAGACTAAGGGAATGATAGAGAGTCATAAAGAGAAAGGATCAGAGGAAGTTTAGACTATGATATTAACGTTGAAAGAAGTGATAGATGTTCATAAAGATGTCAGTTTACCAAAAAGTCTGAAATCAAAACAACGCATAAATGCAAGAATATAATAATTCTACACAGACTGTGTCTTGGATGAAGAAACACAAGTGAATATTATGACAAAAGAAACTTGGGAAATTTTGGGAAAGCCTACTATGGTACATTCGTTGCGAAGGATAGGCTTGTTTAAGGGAAAGATGATAACCTTATGTGGAAGAGTTACTAATGTACCTATTATTTTTCATGGAACATCGACTGAAGAAGAATTTGAATTCATTTGTTTTGTTGGGGATAGTGCCCCTTTCACACAATTGTTAGGTAAGACTTGGATTGAGAAGGATCATATTAGAAGGAAAGCAGAGGAAGAAGTTACAGAAAAGAAAAAGCAAGAATTAAGGGATTTCATAGCTAGTAAAATATACCGACTAATAGACGAACAAGAGGATAAGTCGAAGAAATAGAGAAAAGTAACAATGCATGAGGGATAGAAGGCAAGAGAATTAGTTGTCAAGGTTGAAAGAATGAAAGAAGGCTTGAAGGACCTATATATTCAAGAAAGAAGTATGTCCACTTAGGAAGTGTTAAGAAAAGGGATATTAACTTTAGACCCTTTGAGGGCACCTCAACAACGTGAAGCCACTGCGTTAGGGGAAGATAAGAATAAAAATGGAAAGAGGCTTCGATAAACAGTTAGAGAGACTCAAATAACAGGGAAGAAGGCAAGGAAGCTCAATAAAAAGAAAGCTAAGTTGGAAAAGCTACAAGAAGCTACAAAAACCAGATGGAAGACTTCGTAGCATGGAACCTCGCAGGAGGCAGGTTCATAGGATTTGAACCTCGCTGGAACAACAGGTCTACGTAGAATTGGAATTCGCCTTGGTGAAGTTATATAACCGTTGGAGGTGCCCCGATTGTTAGAATGATGCTCCAGAATGGTTAGAAAATGCATTTATGGGCTTATGGACTTCTTTTTTCACATTGAGATCGTGCCATAATGGATAGATTTATAGTCATGGAAGCATTTCCTGGTCATTGGAAGATCCATCATGATACCCCATTTATTTAACTCGTCGATCGTTGCAATGGGACCACTTTTTTCTACCCGTGATTGACCGATCTAAGCAGAGAATTGTCCAAGTGTCGAGTTGCGTTTGTTGTCACTATTTGAAACTAGACCCCGCTTGTTTGTTTTTATACCTCGCCTGTATGTTAAAAGATAGAATGTCAGGCGAACCTAGAGAAATGGAGAAGTATGTCGAGGAAGTCCTTAAGAAGCTAATGGCTGATACACCGATATCTGAAGGTGTCCATGTGTCCTCGACTAGGGGACTACAGACTTCCCCTTCGACTGGACATTGTTCCGGCTGTGTCAACCCCGTAACTAAGCAACAAAGAAAGCATCGCGGTGATTTGGCTAATGCGAAGCAGATCCCGTCGATCCTACCTGAATATATTCCACCTTTGTTTAGCATTTTTAACCATGACAGTATCCCTCAATACATTGAGTACTCTATGTTCATTGTGTACATTCCGAAAAGAATTCACATAGTCGGAAGTCATTTAGGACAGATCTTGCTATTGAAGAACAACGACTTCAACTTAGGACACCGAAAGAACTATGCCATGTTATCTCCCACCGCTACTTAATGAAGACAACCGTGAAGAAACCTTGCCTCGTGTCACAACCATGGATTAAGGGGTTGGTGCAGTCCACCGTGTTGAATGTGATGAAGATCCCGCATTTTGGATGCCACCAGAAGGTTAACGCTTGCGTTAAAATCCTCCTGTCGCACTATCATTGTAGATATATGTGGCTTGAAAAAAGGATTATTGTGGATCTGATGCCGATCCAATGGATCACAGGTTTAAGTGTGAAGGGTCCTGACCCTCAAAAATTTTATCCAAGGAAGGCCTTAGACCATTCCTTGGTCCAGCACATCAAAGAATCTTACAGAGAGGTAGAAAAAGGAAAGATAGGTTACAATGTAGCCTCTATACAGAATGGTACAGTGCGCCTTGCTTGCCAACTCCTAGATGGCAAGATCGTGAGGAAGAACGGCCCCACACAGGTCACTAGGTTCATGGTGGAATTCACAGGAAAGTGTGTGGAGGGAGTACAAATGAACTGGGCGAACTACCTCGTCAACGAGCTAGAGAATGATTTCCGCAAATCCTAGAACTTGCGAAATGAATTGCATTATAGTTGGTTGATCATTTTGACTGCATTTGTCACTTGGAAAATTCCTAAAGGAGCCACTTTTCCAGAGATCGAACCCTCAGAGCCATTGGCCCCTCGGTTTTCCACCCTATTGTATACCAACGACATGATGAAGCACTGGTAGTCCAATGTCATGTTTCATGGATATTATCAGCAGTTAAAGGTATCCATCGAATCATTCCTGTGTATTACACCATGCACCCTGCATCAGTATTGCCCCATTGCGAAGTTCCGCATTGATCCCTATTTCATCTACATCACCGCGCGAATATATGAGCACCAAGAAGAACTGCATTCGTACTACAAGATGAAAAATGAAGATATGGAGCAGATCACAAAGGAATGGCCAGAGGAATTTATTTTACTTGTCCCTGATGCATATTTATCCGACATCGACACCATAGGAAGCCCGATAGTTACCCGAGTTGAACATGTTGGACAATCGAGTGGGACGAGGAAGACGAAAAATCAGGCTGAAGTCTAGGACATAGAAAGTGATGAAGAGGACAACACTTCTGCAGATAATTGGTCTAGCTCACCAGAAGGAGGAGAAGACAAAGAAAAAGGACAGGGAGGAAGAGATGACAGAGAAGAAGAGAAAGGAGGAGGCGAAGCTACCACTCCTCCACCTGGTATCTACTTGTTGGGACAATGACAATGCAAAAGAGGAAATTTTCTCTGAAGAAACCTTCAACAAAGAAGAATATACACATAATAAGCCACAGTTGGAGGCCACTCTCATAGAGGACGACATCGGTCTGGTTCGCGGAGCTATGGAGGACACCTCTGAAGACATGTTGCAGAAATATGGAGAGAGGGAGAAGGAGTTATATGGAAGGATTGAGAGAGAATTGAAGGAAGTGTAGCAATCTGTTCTCTTGGTCCATGCAGTACCTACTACGTTGTCTGCACCTTCCTCATTGCAGACTGCAAAATTGGGGGAAGAACAATCCCAGTTAAGAAGGCTTGCAGATGCAACAAAATATTGGATCTAGAGAGCTCAGGAAGAGAAGGAGAAGGCTACAGAATCCTTGAAAAGGGAGAAAGATGAAGTATTATCATAGTTACCAGCAACGCAGGAAAGTGTAGTAGCCCATGAAAGTGAAAAAGCATAGCTTCGGCAGGAAAAATCCCAGCTACAAAGGGAAAAAGAGAAGCTTCTCATAGAGTAAGTCATGGTCAAAGAAGCAATAAGTAAAGCCTGTCGCTCTGTACCAAGCTTGGTACAAGAGGAGAAGGAGTCAGTCGAAGCTCAAATAGTGAAGCTCATAGAGATCATCTAGCAGTTTTAGGTTAGAATAATAGAACTGGAGTCCTGAACAGTCTCGAGCACCCCACAGGAAGTGCGTGACTAGAGGGAGGAGACTGCTAAAAACACATTAGMAAGTATAAGAGCCCTCGCCTCAGAATGTAAAACGTTAAGTGATAGAATCACCCAGACATATGAACACATCACCAAGGATCCATAGCTAAGGAAGTTGCAAGCACAATTACAAGTGGCGCAACAACAAGCATTTCCGTTGCAGGCGTAGATGAAGTTGCTCACTGCAGTGGAAAGAATGAAGAGATCCCAGGAGAAGTGTGCAGTACAACAACATATCACTACCCTCTAGCGTAATGTGATGGAAGTAATGCATAAGCTACAACCTGTGCAGGATGACTTTTTCAAGGTGTTTGAGGATATTGATGGATAGGGCTCACAATTAGATCAAGTTGTTTGAGCAGTAGAAAAACGCCTGGAAGTGCCTGTTACATAGAAGACAATTCACGAGCTCATTGAGTAGGAGGCTCAAGCAAGATAGCAAGTTGAGGCATCTCGAGTTAAGATAGAGGCTTTTGAAGCAACATTGTCTAGACCCAAGTGAATCAAGACAAGTCACAGGTGAGTGTTGGGGCCCTGTTGGCCCTTGACCAAGCTTTGGGGAATCTTTCATTAGTATTGGCCCACTTTTTCACTTCGACACGATGGTTGAAGAGGGAGTGCCCAGGAGGAGCTGACATCGTAGATCTCACATATTTTGAGGGTTAAGTGGACCTAGTAAAGGGTCCTCTAGGGTTTTGTAATGGGTTTATGGGATGTCGGCACATGGGATATTCCCATGTTTAGGCCTTATTGTAAGGGTTTATAAAATATAAATAAAGAAGAATGTGTTGTAGAAGGGAGGTGATTGTAGTTCTGTTTGAACGGATTTTCTTTGAGCAAAGGAATGTATGTGCGTTAAGGATTTGTGTTCAATAGAGAGTTGGATTTGTGCCTTGACCTAGTTTTAGAAGGAGGATCTGGTGCTCAGTACACAGATCTCCTATCTGGTGTGAAGATTGACTATGTGGCTTAGTGCACAAGAGTGACTAAATGTAAGATATCGACAAATAATAAAGAGGTGAAGCGGTTTGTGGACATAGCCCCACCCTGGTGTGAACCACGTATATCCAGAGTCTCATGGTTTTCTTTGCGCAATGTTATCTCTATTATGTTTTGCTTAGATGTTAAGTTAGGATGTGTAATGGATATGTATGTGTTGCTTAAATTCTCTACTTATGTTAAAATTCTAGATCTGATCCATAGCGCTAAGTGATAAGTGTTTAAGGTGCATAATATTTTGTTGTTACTATGCTATATCTATATTTGATTATGTTAGACGATGTTAATAGGGTTAATAAACTAATGCATGTCACTTTCTAAGCGTTAACTGAATATTCTACGAAGTGTTATTATCACAGATTTGTGTCCCAGCTTCCCATCTTGGTTACAGACACATGAATCCTGTAACCCCCCCCCCCCCTACTTCTACCTTGGGTGAGACTTCGCGTGCTTCTCAGGTGTTGTTGAAAGGGTCAGTAGTTGGGGTTTTTTTGGTGCGTTGTTAAGCGTTGAACCCTGGGTCTGCCCCTATGCCAACAAATTTTTGCATCCTCAACCTTTAATTAGTGATAAGGTCTTGGAACTTATGGAAATTTCTTGAAATTGCACATGTGAATAGCCCCACATCTGAGGGTAATCTGGGTTGATGTGGCATCCACTCGTACCATGGTGGTCAATAATATAGGAAACTCACACGAGGCATAAATTTTGCATACAAGCTTTGATTGAGGTGATTTTTGCATATTTGTAAAGGTATTGGTGTGTAGAACAACTTAAAGGAGTTGGGATATATGTTTGCAAAGTTTTGAACCCAAAACATTCCATTTGATGACTCAAAATGGCTCTGGTAGGTTTTGCACTCCCAATTTCCAAACTAGAATGTGTCATTGAAATGGGCTCTACAAACCAATTCCTCTAATTTTTCCACCCATAAAGTACTAATATATATGAAAAATTATATAATGATACATTACGGATCATACCTCCTCATTTAGGGAGGCCTTCAATCCCAAAAATATTTTACAAAATGAGGTGAGAAAATATTTCCTCTACCTTATTTTTGGAGTACCACTTTTCCCCTCTTGGAAGTTGTCCTTTCAACCCAATCTACCAAAGGTCATGCTACCCCCATATAGTAGTTGTAGACTTATTCTACAATATTGTAACTTATACCAACTCTACTTGAGATTCTAGTGCTAAGTCCTTTATGCTAGGTAGTACTTTCTCCTTAATTTATTGATCCAACATGGAAGGATCATAGAGTTTCAGATTGTTCACATTCAATAGTGAGTAAATGTGCATGTATGGGGGTAGAAATAATTTGTAGGAATTATCACCCACCTTATCCAACACCTCAAAAGGGACATATTGTGTAGCCTTGATCTTCTTACTAGGACCCTGTAATCTTTCCTTGTTCAATTGTAACAAAAAATTATCTCCCACTTTGAATGATTTTTCCATTCTATGTTGATCATGTTGGGCCTTGTACCTTTCTTGTGACTTGTTTAATGTCTCTTATACTTGCAAATGGATTTGTGTAATCTTTTCAACAAAATTCTCTACGTTTAATGATTTTCATGTGATGTTTTCCCTCACTCCTCCTTGATGTCCATAACCAACATCCAAGGGTGAAGGTGAAAAATATCCAAATCAAGTTTCAAAAGGGGACTTACCTATAGAAGTATGGATTTCTTTGTCATAAGAGTGTTGAATGTAGATAATATTTTTGTTTTGGACCATTGGATTCTTTTGATTATAACCCCTTGAAATTTGTACCAATGTTGTGTCGAATGTTTTTTTATTCCCATCTATATGCAATGATGTAGATATCTTCAAATTCTTTCACATCTTATCCTAAAGTGTAGTCCAAAAGGCACCGATAACTCTAGTATCCTTGTCTAAGATAATGCTCCTCAGTATCCTAAAGTGCATCTAGACCTATTCAAAGAACATGTTTGTTTCTTCTTTTCCTTTGTGTTGATATTATGCTAGTTGTGGGAGGTATTAACCTCCATGTGTAACCTTTGTCTAGAGTATAATATTTTGGAAGCAAGAGAAACCCTAAACATATGTGTAAAAGCCTTAGAAGAGAAGTCATCTCAGTAGAATAAATAATATTGAAGTATTACCCTCCACAAAGAAAGTCATCCTAGACAGGTGACAAGAAGGACTATAAATAAGAGGTTCTTAAGCTTATTTGGTACACTCACTTCACTCACTCTCTCAAGTATAGTGAAAGTCTGGAGTTGTAGCTAAAAGAATGGAAGGAGCATCTTTTGATGTGGTTCTTGGTCTCTCTCTCTAGTGCTATCTAGCCTAAGATATGCAACATACCTTCTAGTATATCTTGGTGATATTCTTGGTGCTATTCTTGGGAAGAAGTGCAACTGCAACTGCTATATTTGAGTATTGTTCTTGTTCTGTTGTTGTGGAGACTCTCTCTCTTGTGCGCTACCCTTGGAGAAGGTGTTCTCCCCTTGTCTTGTGATGTTGTTCCAGTTGGATGGTGTTTTCTGGTTTCATCTTGTGCTACTCTTGTAGCTAGGTTTTATTGGTTGGTTCTAGTGTGGATTTCCAGAATCATTATATCTAGAAAAGGTTAAGGTGTTCGGGGGTGGTTGGATGCCTATTTTGGGGTGACAATATTGTGATATTCTCTATGGTTAAATGAGCACATCGAAATGTTATAACAGGTTATCAACCCACACTACCTTTAGAATAGTCCAAACACTAGAAGGTAGATCGATAGTTCTTTGTCAAGATTGTTATAGCACTAGTTGCAGCTGCAAATAGTGTTTCAAAATTTGTAGTTGCAAGAAACCCTAACCTAATTCTTTGGGCACTTTAATTGAAATGTTTGGAATAATTTTTTGGGGATATTAGAGGGTGCCCTAGCCTATCACACCTTTTGGTGCCCTCATCTAACAAAAAAATCAAAGTCAAAGGTTGACTGGTCAAAGGCAAAGTCAAAGTCAAAGATTTATCTTTTGGTCAAAATTGATTTTGTGGTCAAAGTTGAAATTTTAGGGTTTCTAGATTGTTCCAATCATTGAACCTTTTTATTCATTTTCTAACCTCTTCTTGTCAAGATGGTGTCTAGTTTCAGATTAGAAGAAAAGCTGAACGATGCTACAAATTTCAAAGGTATGTACTTGTATATGGTTTTCAAGTTATATCATCCAACAAAGTATGAGTGTGTTTGCAAGGGATGTACAAGAGACCTTTTCCAAGCAACGATCTCGGATTCAGTACATTCATAGGAACAAGCACACCCTTCCTAGAAGTTGTGGCTCCAGGTTCCAGGTTTGATTGATCAAATTGTTAAGTTTCAATTTTCACATATCAAGTTTGATAGTTTCTACATTGCAAGTGAACACTATAGTTGTGACAAAAATATTTGAAAGGTTATATTACTGCTAGGTATACTTGGTTTTATGTAAGTATTATTGATATAGATGCTTATTGCACTTGTTTTCAAATTGAACTAACATATCCTCGACCAAAATGTGTCCCAAGACATGGGAGGAGATAGAATACATGTCTAGGGTCCCTTATTCATCAACAGTTTGCATCTTAATTTATGCGATGGTTTGCACAAGACCAAATATTTCACATGTAATGGGAGTTGTGAGCAGGTATATGAAAAATCTAGGTAAAGAACATTGGGAGAATAGTAAAGAGGATTCTCAGGTATTTTAGAGGTACTACTACTCATGCATTATGTTTTGGAGGTCAGACACTGTTCTACAGAGATATGTTGATTTAGATATGGTAGGTGATAAAGATAGCAGCAGGAGAACCACAGGGTATGTTTTTACTATAGGTGGAACAAAAGTAAGTTGGATTTCGAAACTACAAAAGGTTGTTTCACTTTCAACAACAAAAGTAGCGTATGTTGTTGCTACAGAGGATAGTAAAGAAATCATTTGGTTATAGAGGTTTATGGAGGAATTGGGAAAGAAGTAGGAGAATAGTAGGTTTTAATGTGATAGTGAGAGTGCCATTCATCTTGAAAATAACTTTGCCTTCCATTCAAAGACTAATGTATCATTTCATATGATCCATCTTGGAAGATGGACATTTGAAGTTGGAAAAGATACATACTAGCCAGAATCCCGCAGACATGTTAACAAAGGGAGTAACCAGGGAGAAACTGAGTTCCTACTCAGTTTAAGTTGGTCTTCAAGGATGAAAGGAAGATGATAAATTTTTCAAGTCCAAGAAGGATCATAGTCTAACAAATACAACAGTAGTGGATTTCTTTTATTAGTATCTAAGTGGGAGACTATTGGTTTTTGAGCCTGATTGTCTTCTTGATTCAAAGGTCTTTTTTTTCAGTTGTGTTTATACCGCATGAATAATGTACATCCCTCCACATAGGGGTGTTGTAGGGGGGATTTCACCCCTATAGGGTCCATGGGAAAGCAGGCCCCGGGCGGGAGTTCGGGGGATAGTATTCTCCGATGGGGGTTCAGGGACAAAGCCCCTGAAGGAAACATTGCCTTGTAAATGTATATTGTAATTTCATAGTAAATTTGAACCATTCATTATAAGGTCAAAGATATGACAATAGAAGTTA
This sequence comes from Picea mariana, assembly GCA_032191745.1. NCBI lineage: Eukaryota > Viridiplantae > Streptophyta > Pinopsida > Pinales > Pinaceae > Picea > Picea mariana. The sequence goes on from JASDQU010100112.1 coordinate 359,378, forward strand.
TGTTAGGGTTTTTTTTCCCTAGAAGGAAACCCTCTTTTATGAGGGAATTGTATTGTGATGATGTATCATTACGAATATTGTATTCTGAGAGAGGAGACGAAGAGAGAAAGAAGAGGAAGTTACAATGGCTGTGTTGTAGGTTATATCCCTTCATTTTCTGGATAATAAAAAGGAAGGACCTAGAATTTATCTAGTGGATGTATCCCACACTAGGTGAACCACATATATCTTTGCCTCTATTGTATTGTGTATATTCCATGTTTTATTTATGCATTTGTTTTTATTTTATTACTCCGCGATCCTGTTTTTCTAACACCAATAATGGTGGAAAACATGGTCGGAGGAGGTCCACATTAAACATTGGGTGCAAGCTAAGGAAGGGATGAGTGTTGAGCTCAAAAGCATTGTCACCCACATCCTTGGTTATGGTGCAAGGCCCATAGCAAAGTGGAAAAAAATTCGATGGGGCCCTGTAAGGTGTTCTTTCTGCAAATGTAACTAGACCTTTCCCCCCACCTAAAACTTGTGTAGTACCCAGTGTTGATCATGGATTTTCTTGTACTTAGAATTGGATTTTTGAAAAATATCATGGACCTGTTGGTGGATGTGCTGAATCCACTCAATGAATATGGTGGCTTTGTCGGCCTCAGACTGAACATGGGAAGAATATGTCTGTGTGGTTGCAAGAGGTAGTGCAACATCAATGGGACCCAAGGGTTGGAATCCCAGCCCCAACTGAAAGGGGCTATGGTTGGTGGAGCTATGGAGATCCCTATTGTATTTGTGTTGAACATAGGGAAGAATTTCATCCCATGTACATGAATTCTGAGAGTTATACATGTGTGGGATGTGCCCAATCATCTAATTGGCGACCTCTGTTTGGACATCGGTTTGAGGGTGGAAGGCATTGGATGTAGTGAGCTTTGTGTCCAACAGTGACCATAGACTCGACCAAAATGTGTTGAGGAACATGTTTTCTTGATCAGAGATGATCATCTGCGGTATCCAAAAATGGACCCACACACGTTCGAAGAAGAGTTTTGCAGTGTATGCCGTTGTGATGCTCTTCTTGCAAGATGTGAGAATGGCCATCTTCGAAAACTAATGAACCACCACAAATACACAATCATTACCTTTCTTGGTGGATGGAAGGCCAGACATGTAATCCATCGATATGGATTCCCAAGGCCTCTCAGGAGTAGTAAGAGGGGTGTATAATCCTTGCTTCTTAATGGTTGGCTTGTAAATGGCACATGTAGTGCAAGATCTAATATACTTTTTTATTTCATGTTGAAGTTTCGACCAATAAAAATGTTTCTATAGAATGGCCACAGTTTTCTCCAGGCCAAAATGTCCTTCCATCCGACTATACTGAGCCTCCCAAATCATATTTGCAAGCGCTCTTGTAGGAACAAAAATATGGCCAAGATGGCATAATAGTCCATCCTGAATGTGAAAATCAATGGACATTTTCACCTGTACCCAAGAGATAATATGTGGTGGAAAAGTCATGATCTCCCTGATAAAGTTGGGGCCACTCCGATGCATCAAACCCACATGAATGGAGCACGGTGATGAGCGTAGCCACCGGAGGTCAACTAAGGCAGTCAACAACATGATTTGTGCTCCCTTTATTATAATTGATGTTGATATGGGGCCGTTGTAGGTATGTGGACCAGTTTTGATGGAAATCATTCTACAACTTCCCTTACGTCTGTATGAACTGCATAGACTTATGATCATTGTGGATGAATGTATCCTTTCCTAGAATGTAATGTTTCCATTAACGACATGCTTGCACAATGGAATACATTTTCTTTTTTTAGGTGGGGTACTTTCAGACAGTATAGGAGATTTTCTCACTATGGTATGCTATTGGATGTCCATGCTTTGTGAGAACTTCACCTACAACATAGTCGAATGCATCGGTCCCAATCTCGAATGATTGTTGCAGATTGGGTAAGGAGAGTAATGGAGCTAAGCACAAGTGATGCTTCAGATCATCAAATTCTCATTTTTTTGCCTTCCCCCATGCAAACTTTACCCTGCCTCAACCCTTGGTCACTTGGATGAGGAACCATGCAATATGGGAGAATCCCAAAATGAACCTTCGGTAGAAGTTGGAAACTCCCAAGAAGCTCCGAAGATCGGTTACTGTTGTTGGGGCTAGCCAATCATAGATGACTTGGATCTTAGCTGGATCCACATGTACCCCATGCTCATCAATAATGTAGCCCAATTATTGGACCATGTTCATTCCAAAGGATAATTTTTCCAAGTTGACATATATCTTGTGTTGTTGCAGAGTGCTCAAAACCTGTTGAATATGTTGCATGTGCTCCTCCCAAGTTTTGTTGAAGATGAGGATGGAATCTAGATATACCAACACAAAATAGTTGGTGAAGGGTCTCAATACATCATCCATGAACCTCATGAAAGTGGTTGGTTCATTTTTTAGGCCAAAGGGCATGACCAACCATTAGAAGAGACATTCTTTATATTTGAAAGTTGTCTTCCATACACCAGTTGTTTTGATGGTAACCTGGTGGTAACTAGACTTTAGGTCAATATTGTTGAAGAACTTTTCCCCCCTTGAGTTGGTCAATAAGATCATCAATGGGAACTGGATACCAGTTCTTGACTGTGATTTTGTTTAATGCTCTATAATCAATGCAGCCACCAGGTCTCGTCTTTCTTCTGCACCGGTACAATCGAACTTCTGCAAGGGGAGGAGTTGGGTTTGATGTGCCCCTTTTGAAGTATCTCTTGGATATGCTACTTTATTTTTTCATTTTCCATCAGTGAGCAATGATAGAATACTCCATTAGCCAGAGGTGCATCGGGGGTTAGATCAATTGGATGCTTCACTTGGCCGTGCATTAGTACTCGGGTGGGTGAGGAGAATATGTCTCTATGCTCTTCCATGATCCCATCCACTTTATTCTGTTGCAAAGAGAGGCTATGTGTAGAGTCCACAGATGTGGAGGCAACCTTCTTTTGACTATGAGCATGGATCACAAATAAGAGTAACTTCCAGATATATGAAATGACCTTACTGCATTGCTTAGCAAAGATTAAAGAAATAGCAATATGTGACACTACCTATGGTATCATGTACAATTGTCTACCCAAAGTAATAATAATATTGTGGGTTGTAGACTCATACACAACATGTTGCTTCCACAAATATGGTTGTCCTAAAAGAACATAAAAAAATTCAAGAAGAGAAATATCACACAATATATCATCTTTGAGGGGCTTGTTTCCATAGGGAAGATGACATTGTTGGTTGATGCAAAGATCTGTTCCTTGGCGAAGCTATTCAATGGTGTAGGGTTGTGGGTGTGGTGTCCTTGGCAGGTCCAGTCGCTTGATGACCTCTCTTGAGATCAGGTTCTTCTTATTGTCTCTATAGACAATGAAATCAAGCAGAGCCCCCTTTACCCACATCTATGAGTGAAATAGGTGTTCCCATTCCTCATGTTCTTATGGTTCACTTGGGTAGAATTTGGTAGTAGTGATAGTTGTGTTGGGCTCAAAATCAATAATCCTCTTCCCTCCTTCTAGATTTGATTCAGAGTTAGAATATGCCTCTGACTCCGAAGATTTCATCTCGACCACTAATGACTTCTTTGAGAGACATTCTCCGGTGTTGTTCTAAGGGATTTTATGTTATTCACACCACTTTCTCATGTCCTTCTTCGACTTCTTATTACCCTTCTTGTGTTACGGCTTGGACTGGTTGTCCTGAGAGTGGGCATATTTTCTCTATCCATTGTTTTTTGGGTTGGGGCTGCCTTTTCCCTGCTTCACCTGTGAGGATTTTGAAGATCCAAACTCTCGCCTCTTCTGCTTAAATTTTTTTCTCAATCTTGACAACATATCTATAAGCCGCGCCTAATGATGTGAAGTCCAGAAACTCCATTTCTATTTGAATGTATTTATTCAGACAATTGTGGTATTTGAGAACTAGATGTCATTCAGAGTCTTTGATATCCAATTTGGTGTGCAAGGTATGGAAAATATTGGTGAAATCTGATATTGTCTGGTCCCTTTCCTGACACAATGTGGTCCATCTTATGTACTTGTCCTCGTAGCTTCCAACATGGTAGTACTATTCTTTAATGGCATCCCTAAAGGAATCCCATGTGAGGGACACTGCAAATATTACATATCCCTCTATGGCCCTTTGCTTAGAGTAAGTATCCCACCATTCCTTAACATAGGGGATGGCCTTGAGGAGTGAAAAAGTAAACTTTTCCCTGTCATAAAAATTGTGGATCGAAAAATACCCTTCGAGCAAATTCATCCATTTATCTACAACATTTGCATCTATCATCCCTTCAAATAATGGCATATCAAACTTTACTTGTACCTTGTAGGGGGTTTCATGGCCACTTGATGAAGATGTGTCTCTTATAGGCATCCGTCAAAGGATCTGTGCAAAGTTGTCCATCATTTCATTCGTTTGTCGCGCAAGGAATTCCTCGAGCAACATTTTGAAAGGATATCCTACTCCATCATATTTCTTCTCATCCCCCATGGTTTTTTTCTGGGCTTGACACGAGCGATCTTACAAAGGATCGACTGGTTTGAGTCCCAACTTCTTGTACCCAAATCTTTTCGGGGACATACACGAAAAACAAAATGAAGAGCATACCACTCTGATACCACTGATCTGGTTTTTTGAGTTGAACAAAATGAATAAAAAACTAAATACAATAACACAGATATATGGAGAACAACAATATCTATCTAGTGGAAAATAACTTCTATTGAGTAAATAAAATAGGCTGAAACTGTAAAACAGAAGAACTGAAAACAACTTGCTCGAATGGTGGTATATATATTTGAGAAGAGATGTGGCTACAACGTGCATCCATCTTAGCAGAATCATTACAATGAGGTTCCAGAGGCATTTTTAACATTACTCATGAATTCAAAAACCCTAGACATCCAAAAACCTAACCCTAGAAGGTGAAATGCCAAAAGTTATGTGGGCCCGATGGGTAAGTTGGTACCTCAACTTCTAGGGGTTGTAAATTTTTCATACGACCTCATTTTTAGGCGCGTAATAGCCTTTTGGAAAGGTCTTTTTGAGAACTACACATTATTCTATCAAACTCTGACTATGTCTACATTTTAACTGTCACAAGACAAAAAAACATAGTTTAGGGTCCCAAAATGGCCTTGGAAGTGCAGAAACATACTGACATGAAAAATTCCAAAATGAGCCAGTTGGATTAAGTTGGAGGCCATCAATGTCGACTTGGAAGATATGTAGGGCTTCAGACATCCCTGGAAGTGTATAACCCACAATTATAAAAAATTACATAAGAACATGTTAAAATAAAAATTGTCAAGAGGAGCTAGTTGGAATAGGTGGGTGGCCACCAATATCCACCTAGATCAACTTGTTTTATTTATGTTCTTCATTAAATTATTCTTATCTTCTGCTATGATTAGTGTGAAAGTGTCCTGCATTTCCTAACACTAAGTCTGTAAGAATTATATTCCACCTTCTCCAAGACCTCAAAAGCCCATATTTGAAATCCCTAACCTTCATACCAAGACCTTGTAGTTTTTCCTTGTTTATCTATAACCAAACCTTGTCTCCCACTTTGAATGTTTTTTTTGTTCTATGTTAATAATTTCATGCCTTGTACATTTCTTGTGACTTCTTCATCATATTGTATACTTCAAAATGGATCTACATAATATTTGCAACAAAATTCTATTATTTCAATGCTTCTCCCATGATTTCTTCCCTCACTCCTCCTTGTTGTCCATAAACAACATCTAAGGGTGAAGGTTGCAAATATAAAAATAAAGTTTGAAAAGGGGACTTACCAGTAGCAGTATGGACTACTTTATCATAAGAGTGTTGAATGTAGATCATATTCACATCCCGGGTATTTGGATGCTTCTAATCATAACCCCTTAAATTATGTACTGTTAAGAACCAAAATAGATCTACAAATATAATCACCACAAATACTAAATACACAATAGATCCACAGAGAAAATAGAAGAAACCACACTTTATTATTACCAAACACTTAAGGTAGGGAAACACCATACAATGGATCCTATTATGGAAGGGATCCTCTCATATTCACTTGCCTCTTCGAGGGGGAAACCTCCTAATGAGCTTCAGCTCCAAATACAATACTTCTCTTCATATTCCATTACATTGCTTGAACCTCTTTATATAGTGCTACCATCACCTAAGAACATTCTAGAAGTAGAACCTTCTAAAAATTCCTCTTACATTTATTATATCTAACTATCCATTTATTATATCTAACTATCCATTTATTATATCCAACTACCATAGTGGGCCTTATTTAATAATATAGTGGACCTAGTCCACCCTACACTGAATGACCTCCACTATTATCATTATGGGCCCTCTGGGTCTCCCCACTACCTCTCTAGCTACCTTACATGTACCAATGTCCTATTCACTAATTCTATCTACCCATCTATCTATGGATGGAATTTTGTATATCTCTTCAACTTCGTGTCCATATTCTCCTAAAGTGTGGTCCAAAAGGCACTAATAAATATGGTATCCCTATCTAAGATGATGCTCCTTGGTATCCCAAAGTGCACCCAAACCTATTCAAAGAAAATTTTCGTTGCTTCATGTTTGATGCACATCTTATTGAACCTATCAAATACCACAAAAATGTAGTTATGTCCCTTCCTGGTTGCTGGTAAACCACCCACAAAATCCATGGAAATTGTTTCCCTAGGTTGATTGGGTATAGGTAAGGGATGATATACAACTTGTTTTCTATTATTAGGCTTGTTGGTGCAAAAAAGTATGCATCCTCTAATATACTAAGCTACATCTTCTTTCATTTTAGGCCATTACATGTACCTTTGAAATTTAGTAGTTGTCTTCCCAACACCAATATATCTTGCAACCTTGCATGTGTGAGCCTCAAGAGTAAGCTACAATATTTCACCTTTAAATACACAAATCTTGTACATATTTTAGAGTAAACCATTCTAGATCTGATATTCATCCATTCCATCACTTTCTTATACATAAATTTGGCCCAATCRTTGTTTAAACACCTCCTTGAAGTCCCCAACTTTTGTGTATGCCTCTTTGTATGAATCATGGGTGAAAGGCTCCATGTGAATAAGAGTTTCCAAATTTGTAATCTTAGATGTGGGTGGCCTTGAAAGCATTTCTTCCAACTTATTAATGTTTCCCTTTTTATACTTCATGACTAGATGGATTTATTGCAAAAACCCCATTCACTTGTAATGTTCAATTTGTTGAATATTACTCTGGTCTTGCAAATACTACAATGGCTAGTGATTTGTGTGGATAATGGTTTCCTTTCCCATCAGATAGTGCTTCCACTTCATAACATCTTGAACTAGGGAATATATTTCCTTATCATATGTAGGTTAATTTAAGAATCACCCATGAAACATTTCATAATGATAACATATTGGAGTACCTCCTTGCATCAAAATTGTTCGCATAGCATACCCACTTGCATTTGTATCCTTTTCAAATGGATTCTACAAGTTAGGAAAAGCGAGAATTGGTGCTTGAATAATTTCATTTCAACTATTAAAAGATTTCTTTTGATTCTTTCCCCACTGGAAACTCTTACCACTCATCGTTATGGCATGGAGTGGTGCATTTACCATGGAAAATGATGCTATGAAATTCTGTAGATACCATTCTATGCCAAAAAATCTCCTAACTTCAGTGACATTAGTATGAACTAGCCATTTTATGGTGGTCTCCATCATTGCAGTATCCATCTTGAGCTCCCCTGCATTGATCAAATACCCAAAATACTCTAATGACTACTGAGAAAACTCACATTTATTGAGGTTAGCCAATAGTTGGTTCCTTTTTAGAGTCTCTAACACCTACATGATATTTTAGATGTGCTCCTTCTAGGTAGAGCTATAAACCAATATATCATCTAAACACGCAATAAAAAATGAATCAAAATATGGGCACAATAAATCATTCATCAATATCATAAATGTAGTTGGTGCATTACATAAACTAAATGGCATGGCCAACCATTCATCCAAACCTTTCCTTATCTTAAATGAGGTTTTCCAAGTGTCTTCTTCTATGACACATACCTAGTGGTATCCCAATTTGAGATCCAACTTGTTGAAGTACTTGTGATGGTGCAAATAGTCTAAAAAATCATTGATGATGGCCATAGGGTACCGATTATTGAGTGTAATCTTGTGAAAATATTTGTAGTGAATACACATTCACCAAATCCCATCCTTCTTGGGTACTATGATAATAGGTAACCCACAATGTGAGTTTCTTATTCAAATTACTCACTTCTCCCACAGTTGTTCCCATTGTTTCTTCACTTGATCTGCTTCTAAAAACAACTATCTATACAACCCAATATTCAATAATGGGGAGTCAAGAAATAAATGTATCTCTCTCTCCACTTCCCTCTTAGGTGGTATCCCGTTAGGCTCCTAGAATACTCCTCTATATTCCTATAGAAACTCATCTAACTATTGTTTTTTCTCCTTAGTACCTCCCTCCAATGATTCATTTACTCTTATTGATTCATCACTTGACTGATTCTCTCTTAATACAAGAAACACATATTTCTTATTGGACCTAATCAACTTTTTGTCTTGGTTGACACTTACTAGTCAGATATTCAATTTACCTTTATGTGCATTGATGATATAGGACTTCCCATACTTGATCAAGAGGTATTGGTTTTCTCTCTGCATGAAGATTACATCCCTCGTATACATGTAGGGGCTTCCAAACACTACACCACACATGTCAAGGGGTACTACATCTAACTCCACTTCATCAATAAAATCTACAATTACAAGAAATTTGATCGTACACTATTTCATGACCTTCATTTTTGCATCATTTTTCACCCACCCTAATGAGTATGGGATAGGATGATCATGAAATTACAACCTAAGCTTGTTGACTAAGTTGACTACTATGATATTGGTCTACAAACTAGAATCGAATAGAGTGTCTACCTTGGTCTTCTTTACTTGGATATTGATATAGAAGATTTTTTTTCATCTCCTTCTCTTCCTTGTGATGAAGGTTACTCAGAATCACCTCCTTCTACATTGAATTGCGAGAAGTCTTCTCATCCACATATGAGATTCTCTCTACATGAATGATTGAATCCATAGCTAGAATGTTCTTCTTTTTGGCATCCTTATTACGTTTCTTAGGTTTTAGCACTGTATTTAGTTTCCAATGTTTTTCTTTAGGGTGAACATCGATATTACAAATGTTACAATGGTTACTTCGATCCTTGCAACAATGTGCAGTGGTTGTTGTCTTCTTTTCTTTCCCTCCTTGGAAGAGTCTTAGTGCTCTTTTTGTTTGGAACTTCTAGGTTGTTTTTTTTGTGGTGTATATTTTCTAGATATTGTGCTTGTACACAAGCCTCATCAAATGTCCTAGGATTGAAGAGAATTACTTTCTTTTGAAAATGACTATGTAGACCCCCAAATATTTGAGGAGTACATATAGGTTCTTGGGAGTGATACCCAACATCATATCCATCTTCTTGAATTTAGTGGTGTACTCTTACAAAATTTTCCCCTTCATTTTCCCGAAGTAATGCCAATAGATACATTGGTCCTCTACATACCCAATAGGGTAGAACTATTACTTAATCAGGGTTTTGAAATCATCCCACTTAGTTACTAGTAGATCAACCTCTAGAATAAATGTTTCCATGTGACATTCCCACTAGGTTAATGCATAGCCCTTTAATTTCAGTCTAGAAAATGAAATCCTCTTCTCTTCTTCTATGTGGTGGACACTAAAATGGACCTCTAACTATAGTAACCAATGATTCAACTTTACTGCGTCGTTCTCACCTTGGTATGGCTTTATATCCACTTTCACTTCCATTTCAAATAAATACTATGATAGGGTAATGGCATTGGAACTTGGCTTCTCTTTCTCGAGTTCTTTTGTCAATTCCTTTTCTAGGTCTTCATTATATCTCGTTTTTCCTCATATTTGATCTCTACGTTAGAGCATCCAACCTCCCTAAATGGTATGATCCTATTTGCTAGAGTTTCCATGAGGAGGGTCATATTGCGAGAGATATCATATTAGAACCACCATTAGGAATCATCATTTGAAATTTATTGACTACATGGATATATCACAAGATCTCTTGAGCATTTCGACGATGAATAAAATTATGCGTGTTTCCACCATTGACTAGGATAATTACTTTATAATGATTGATATAGCCAATTAACCTAAGGGTTTGGGGAGCAAAGATACCAGTGAGAGAATTTAGAGAGATAAGTGATTAAACTTCTGGTGGATCAAAGGGTGGGCTATGATCATCAGCCAAGGTAGCACTTCGGAAGGTGAAACATCACCATCCTCTTCAGAAATGTCCTTAGAAATTTCCATAAAAAGTTTTTTCTCCTTAAATTTGTGCCCCTCAAAAATATTCATCACAGTTATAGAAAATACCCTTAAGTTGGCATTCAACCATTTTTACCTAGATTAATTTCGCAATCTTAAGAGGAGGGGAAGGAAGAGATTGATTGGTGGGAAGGGAATGGGGAATAAAGGATGCCTTTTTTATTTGAGAAGGGACTACCTATTATTCTTCCTTGTCACAGTGAGTAGCTTCAAGAAAAGTTTGGGGGTGATCCATTAGGACATGAGATCAGATGTCATCCTTAAGGCCACTAATAAAGAATTAACAAAAGTAGGTGTCATACATTCCTTTAGTTTGGAAAACAAATTTATCAGAAGAAGTGATGTATTATTTTATTGTATGAGACTATTCAATCTTGGTCAAATGACCCAAATGATGTTTTTGTATGTCAAAGCATTCATAAAGATATGCAACAAATTGGGTCCAAGAAATATACTCTCGGTATGAATTTTTACGCCATTTCTAGCATTTCCAGCATTCGGTATCCAAATAAAGGATATCAATACAAAGTTGATCATGTCATCATTAATGCCATGCAACGATAAATAATGTTCCGTTTGAGTGACCCAACTTGTGGGTTCCAAGCCATCAAATTTATTCACCTCAACTTTGGGAATATGCAGTTCATGAGTAAGGGGGTTAGAATGAAAGGCCATGGAATGGGATGAGTCAACACCCTCTTGGTGTGAAGGTTTTTCAGAGGAGAGAGGATTGTGTTATTTAGTAATCAAGACTGTTAATTTGTCCACAACTGTAGAGAGGGTGTCCAGTTGGGTGAGCCAGGAATTTATGGTAGAAATATTTGAATTAAGGTTAGAGATATATATTTCCCAATCTGCTCATGGGATTTTTCCAAGGAAGTGATGCGACTATCAAGTTCTTGGTTGCGATTGTGTTCCATCGATGAGAGAAGTGGGAAATAATAGGGAGGGTAGGTATGTACCAAAGGGATTATGAGAGTGGGTGGGTCCACAACAAATGCTTATAGGAGAGGGGTACCACTTCAATCAGTGCGAAGAGAGGAATCCAATGGGATAGGTCCCAAAAAAGGGTTCCAATGGGACCCTATATATATATATATATATATATATATATATATATATATATATATATATATATATATATACTCCTACAAAGTTATATTCCTATAATATTGTAGTGAAATAATTTCCAAAATCTTAATAGTTAAATTTGTGTAGGAATTTTGTGGCCTAGATGTAGGAAACATGGTTGCACACACTGGATGTGCAAAATTTCCACTTTGTTTATTTTCCATTATGTTCCGACAGAAAGGGTTAGGTTTTGAGGGTTTCTATGAAGAAGGGATTGCCCCATGTTATAGTTCTCTACTATACTAATGGGATCCAACAATAATAGTACTTAACCTAATATCTCAAGCCTCTAACTAAGAATGATATATGAGAGAAAATTAATGTCCAACTCAAGAAATGGATTGAGGTTGGGATTTCACTTATTAATAACAACTCATCGCGCTTTTTACACTTCCCATGAAAAACAATCTCATCGCACAAAACAATGTGATATATATTCCCATTAAATACAAATTTGGTGTCCAACTCAAGAAATGGATTGAGGTTGGGGTTTCACTTATTGATAACATGTTTGAACTATATTGTAACCTCCGTATTATCTTTACTCACATGCTCATAATAGCATTGGGAAAATAGTCCCTTTTAAAACTAACAATATTGTTAATATCAAATATCTTCATCGTTAACCTAAATTCTATGTTTTTTATATTAACTATGTTTTTTATATATATACAAACATTCTACAATTGTAATTTTCAAGATAACATTGTTTACTCAATGTCTAATTGAGAAGTGAACCCGACAAAATATGTCGACAAAGAAACAATCAAGTCTAATTTATTTGCTCCTGCAATTCGTCGTTCTCTCTGAGTAATAACCCATCAGACATTTCTTCATTGTTCATGACTCATGTTCGATTCCCTTCTACGGGCCCAGTAGCGCTCGCAACTATTTCCTTCCGTGTGTTGGTAGCGGTGCCAAATACAGAGAAGCTAAATATACATAGACGAAGAGCGATCGCTGAGTTAAAACTACTACTACATCAAAAGGAAATTGGGATTTCAAATAATGATTAACACAGTCGTTGATTTGAAAAATTATGAAATTTTTGAAAGTTCAAAACAGTGCACATAAAAATTGGGGTTTGCATATATTTTTTTATTGTTGCTCTAGTTTTTCTATGTCAATATAAAAAAATTAATTAATTTTGTTTCATATGTATAAAGTTTTGAACCCTAAGAAATTAATCAATTTTGTTTCAATCTGCAGCAAGCTTTGAACGTTTTTACGGAACAAGCAAAACCTTGGGATAATCCTGTATTGGGTATAATTCCATCGCTATGTATTTATTTTTTTTAAACTTCTGTGGGTGATGCATCTGCAGGTGAGCGAATTCTTGTCTTTGAGTTCATTTCCAGCGGGAGTTTGTATGATCGACTGCACAAAAACAAGGATCTTACAAGTCCACTATCATGGGCCGCTCGTATGGACATAGCATTTCAGGTTGCTGTGGCTTTGCAATACCTTCATGAAGAAGCAAACCCTCCTATCTTGCACCGTGATGTTAAGTCTGCAAATGTTTTGCTGGAAGCCGATAACTGTGCTAAATTGGCTGATTTTGGACTATCGAAGTTAGGTCCAAAGGACAACCAATTTACAATCACTGCTATTAGGGGAAGTTATGGTTACATGGATCCGCAATACGTGAAAACACGCAGATATTCGGCCAAGAGTGATGTGTATAGCTTTGGTGTGCTTCTGCTGGAACTTATAACAGGTTTAAAATCACTACATGAAGAAACGCCTCTGGCAGAATGGACTCAATCATATCGTTTGAGCGAAGGCGTGGACATATTCATGGCAATTGTTGATCCAACTGTGATAGATCACATTAACGCAATGGAACTGCAGATTATGATAAAAATTGCTAATCTCTGCTTACGGGACATTGGTGAAGAGAGATCATCAATGAGAGAGATCGTGAATATGATGCAGGAAACTAGAAATATAAAAGCAAATGGAAATTTATGCGATGGCGATGAAGCTTCTTTTTTGGGAAATGCAAACTTCTCTGATGATGGTGGTGCTACATCAGGGTGAATAAAATTGAGCTGCAGCTTGAGATAATACAGATGGCAAAACTAATTGGATGGCGGTTGTGCTTTACTGTGAATTGAATTGAGATGAAGCTTGAGATACAGTTGAATCCTTTCGATATTATGTTTGTATTTATTTTTTATTTTAAGATCATGATTTTTATGAGTTTACCCAGCTTTGTAGTTACAAACGTTTTGAAAATGAAAATTAAATGTAATGTTTTTTAACACTTATTTTGGTAAGAGGCTCTTTCCATGAACTTTGGCCAGATTTTTTTTTTAATTTATTTATTGAAAACCGTGTAAATATAATTTTCACCTGTGAGTTCAGTCTTAATTACCTCTTTATTGCACAAAGAGGTGACTCTTTATATATTTCAATGTCAACTTTAACTTACTTGGTAACTCTTTATATATTTCCGTGTCAACTTAACTTCAAAATAAGACAAATAATGTTTTTCCTGTTGCAAAATAGGAGGTGAAATATATAAATATATATATATATATATATATTTATATATATATATATAATAACAAAAATTAAAAAATATATATATTTATAAAAGGGGCACTAGGAGTACAAAACAAAAGGTTGTCAAATAGACCACAGCGGAGTATCACTCTTCTATCCATGTCCACAAATTGCTTACAGAGCCTATAATGTATATTAGTTAAACCAAATTCTATTCTATATCTAAGAGCCAACAAAATTTTCAAAAGAGAAATACATATTATTTGTTGTGTAAAATCCTTCTAGAGTTCTTCCTTTATCTCTGTTTTTGTTGGAATCTCCACGACCACATCCAGATTAGGTTGCACCCTCCTTTCTTTTGCCTTCTGGTTGTCATGTTCTCCTAGAGTCTGCTCAGTCACTGATGCTTCTGAAGGAGTGATCCTCCAATCCAATTGTCTTTGCATCGATTCTCGCTAACTACGAAGGAAGTCCACTTCATCTTGGAGTTGGCCAATTAACATTCGATGTTGAGCGAGGGTGTCAAGAGTGAACGAAATGGTCAAGCCATGAGAGTTGACCTTAATAGAAAGACTCTGGGTTGAGGTAAAATTATCTTCCACAGACACCTCCACCTCCTCTGCTTGGATCTGCATATGCGCTTTTCCTTTGGCCATGATTATAATCGAGGTGTCAGAGTCATTTTCAATAGTTAATGAGACTTCCACCAAGAGATTACTGACCGGGCTTTCCAACACTAAATTCCAACCCCCGAACAACCAAAATTTCAACAGAAAGATAGATCTTAATTGCTTCCCACAGAATCCACTACAAGTTTTCGCTAAAATTCTTGTTTGAATGAATAGAACAAGCGTAGAACCAATTAAAACTGAAGATTGAGAGGCAAGACTTACAAGAGACCTAATGCACAAATGGATTTGCAGAGGAGAAGGATTCAACCACATATGAGATCGAGTGAAGAAGACACCCTAGGGATTTCCACCAAATGAATTCAACCAACCAAGAACTAATCTCCTGAGAATTCACCTCTGAGAATTCTGATTTTGAGACAAGATGGGTGATTTTTGCACCTTGGATATGAGATAAATAACTTGAACCCCATTATGATATTGAACTCAAAAAGAATTCATGCATGCTTTCATGATCCTATATAATTTACAACACTCCAAGAGTCCAAATGTATCTTCCATGACATGTGCTTCCAAGTGTTGCATCAGATCTTTCTTTCATACCTCCTCTGTGCTCGTCAACAAAATCATCATCGTAGGGGGTGGAGCATGCTCCCATCGTACTTCGTAGGGGGTGGGTTGTCAAGCCCATGGGATATTGAAGAGGCGGGTTGTCAGGCCTGTGAGCAATCTCTCAAGGTGAGAGAATTGTTGGGAATTGATTTCCAAAGGTGCTAAAATGCAGCTACAGGGCTCTGAGACTTCTTGTCCGGCTTGTTGCTAAAGCCTAGAAAGGAAGTGGGATAGCCGAGGGACTATTGAATAGAGAAGGGGCACACTTCTTGGGGTGGGACAGGTATGTGGAGAATGAGGGACTGTAGGTTGTTAGTTTGAGTTGGCACCTGTGACAAAGTCTTTCCTTTTGTCTATGATACATCATCCTTAGTAGGAATCCATTTACTCGGGTGGAGTTTAGTCCCATCTCAGGGGTGACCCACTACTGAGAGTGATGAGCAATGTGGTCTAAGGATGGGAGGTTTGTGGAAGGTCTACACGAAGTTGGTGATATTCTTACCAAGATAAGTGTCAATTGTGTGTTAATTTATATGTTGCATTATTATTTATGTGTTATATTTATGGGCATTTCATGTCTATGTTGCATGTATATGCTTACTGTCATTTCCATATGAATCTGTGCATTTACAGTATGTATTTATCTGTTTAAGTTTTATATATAAAGTTCTGCAAGAGTATTTGTGTGTATATGGTTTTAATTGCATTACACCTTGAAAATTTTATGTGGCATAGCCCAATTGGATTGTGGGGATGTTACAATGTGGTGTTAGAGAATAAAAGCATTTTCTGGAGTAGCATGGCCCGACCTGGGTGGTCGGGGATGTTACAATATGGTATCATAGCTTCAGTTTTTAACACTGATCCTGGATGGGACGAGCAAGTTGAGTTGACGCGAAATTTCACAAAGGATTGATTTCGAAGTGGACAAACTTCAAGTTACAGAGCATCCATGGTAAAAATTAGAAGCAGGTGTGTGGAATTGGGGAAAATCCCCAATTTATGTTGTTAAATTCATGGGGAAATTGAGAAATTTGGCCAAGTGATGAGATATTCTTGATTTAATATCTGTTCTAGAAAATTCAGACCTGAAATTGATCGAATTTGAAGTTACAGTGAAGCCATGACAGATGGAGTGAGATTAGTTGATTAAAATTATCAATTTGTAAATTGAGTTTGGGAAACATTTGTTCCAGAAATTTCAACCCACATCGATTTGTTATTGCAAAGGTTGAATTGGTTTTATTGGGGTGAAATTGAACAAATTTCATAGTTGTAGAATGTGTACGGTAAAAATGGGTAAAAAGTTAAGAAAAAACCCCAATTTTTGTAGTGGAATTCACGAGGAATTGATGCACATAAAAATGAATGTGCGCAGGTGGGCACACTAAAAATGCATGATGTGTAGTGAAAAGCTTGTGATATGTGGAAAAATATTGGCGTGCTGGTGCGCACACTAAAATTTGGTGCTGTATGGAAAAATATTGGTGTGGGGGCGTGCATGCTAAAATTTGGTGCTTCACGGAAAAATATTGGCATGCTAGTGTGCGTGCTAAAATTTGGCACCGCATGGAAAAATATTGGCGTTCGAGTGTGCGCTAAAATTTGGCGCTCTACGGAAAAATATTGGCATGCGGGTGAGCGCACTAAAATTTTGCACTGCATGGAAAAATATTGGCGTGCGGGTGCACGCACTAAAATTTTGCACTGCATGAAAAAATATTGGCGTGCGGGTGCACGCACTAAAATTTAGCAATGCACGAAAAAATATTGGCTTGTGGGTGTGTGCGCTAAAATTTGGAGTTGCGTGGAAAAATGTTGGCGTGCGGGTGCACATGCTAAAATTTTGCATCGCGCGGAAAAATATTGGCACGCGTAGTGTGCACACGCATAATAATGGCACATGTGCTGTGCACAGTATTGGTAGAGCGCAAGTGAATTTTGTTGGTGCGCGCGCAATGTGGGTATATGTTGTCACGCAACAATTTAGTTAATGGTGTGCGCAAAGTATTAGTGTGCAGTGGAGGCGTACTAAAATTTGGCATGGCGCAACGCGTAGAGTGAAATGCACGCAGAATATTAGCGTGTGATACAAAAATTATGCGCAACAGGTATTAGTACAAGAACCAAAATTGTGCACGGTAGATATTAGCGCGCGACACAAATGTAGTGCGCACCAGTTATTGGAGCGACAAAGAAGTGATTCGAAGTGGTTATAGGTGCGCGGAGCATGAATTACGTTGTGGTGTTTTTGTGTATGCTAAATATGGGTGTACAGGTTGAAATTTGTGTGCATGAAGTCATTTGGATGGTGAACAACAACAAAAAACCAACAAATTTCCACGACATTTTATATTCTTTGAACATCATCTTTTTGCAGTGCATTTTTGAGGCACTTAACAACGTTTTTAGCTACTCAAAAACCATGAGAATAGAGTGTAACAAGGTACATTGTGTCTCTACAGATCAAATGAAAGAAATCAGAGAGATATTTCTAATGGTGTAAGCCATTCATCAAACAGTTCTTTTATGAGAAAGTTATAGGACAAACAGTGAAGGGTAAATTTTAAGGCTCAACTAACTTCGAAGAGCCATAACTTTCTGCTCTGAAATCAGATTGAGATGCAAGAGCAGTCAATGGAAATATATTGAACCATAGAAGACATTCCTAGAGTTGAATTAAATTGTTGGGCATGTTAAAAATGTTTAATATGGAAAATAAGGTACATGTAGCATTCCAGACCAAAAACATGAATTGGCCTAGAACTTCAATGGGTTGTAACTAGCAGCCCAGAACCCAAAAGAGGTGAAACTTGGACAGACTATCCAAAATATGTATATGAAGAAACCTGATTGAGATCCTATGAAAAATTCAATGGAGTAAGTGCAAAAATGCATAATTACAGCACAAAGTTGTGCCAAGTTGATGTGTGAACAGGAAAATTAATGGGCAATTTTCAAATAACCATAACTTTATGGTCAAGACTCAGAATTGAGCATGGGAGTAGGCATTGGAAAGGTGTTGGATAGTAGAATATAAATATTCACCCAGAAAATTGATCTGGGCATTGATTTTTTAAGAAAATCAGAAGAAACAATTCTAATATATTATTGAACCAGAATGGTTCATAATTTTCATGAAATTGTTGAGTCAGTTAACCTGACAAATTTTTGTTGGCTACACATTTTGTAGAGTTAACAACAACTAGATCAGATCAGGATCAACACAGAGTCTAGAGGAATGGAATATGCATAGGGGACTTACAGCCAGGAAGATGAGATCAGAGGGATGGATGTTCATTTGGACATTGAAGGAACAAACTCCAATGGACATGGAGAAGGAAGGGATGAAAACATGAATATGGTAGAGACCATTAAAAATTTGCAGAAGGATGTCCAAAGCCATAAATATGATAATGAAAGGCTTATCAGAACCAAGGATCAACAAGAGGACTTCAATATTAATTTAATGCAGATCTTGAACAGAATAGAAAATAACTTGTATAAGGAGAGGGGCCCAAGTAAATCAGGAAGTCACAGGTCTCCTAATGAGAAAACAAGAACAATAAGTGTTAACAAACATCACCATCACTCCCTGAGGCATTTCAATAAGAGGGTACACAACAAATCAAGTCCATCCCCTGTCAGGAAGCATAAGAGGTCTAGGGTGGATGAGCTATGAGGATAAATGAACAAAATCAAAGCTCCTACATTTGATGGTGAGCACAAGAAGGATGAATATGCAGATACATGGTTGTTGGGAATGAGAAATTATTTTCAATTGCATGATTATTCGTCTCATGCAAAAGGAATAATTTCCATCTATCAACTCAATGTAAAGGAATCCATGTGGTGGGATCAACTTGTGCAGGTGCATCACATTAAAGAGAAAAGTGTTACTTGGAGGGAATTCAAGAAGTATTTTGAAAATAAATACTTAACTAAGAGATACTATGACAAGAAAATGAAAGAGTTATTTGAAATCAAGCTTGGGAGTATGACCATAGATGAATATGAAAGAAGTTTTTTAGAACTGTTGAAGTATGTTTCTTTCATCAAGGATGAGACAGTTAAGATTTAGAGGTATTTGAGTGGATTTCCATCATTAATTAATGACAAAATACAATATGATGATCCCAAAACATTGGACGAGACCATAAGGTTATCTAAATGCCTATATGATTAGCAAAAAGCAAGACCAAATTTCCAAAAATCTTGGGAAGACAAAAATAAATTCAAGATGGATTAGAGGAAGAAGGGAACTAAGCCACCATTCTTCAGAAATAATCCTCAGGGACAGCCAACTTCTAAATAACCCAAAACGATTGAGACAGAGTGTCAAAGGCCAAGGTAGCCACCTATTCAATGTTGGGGTTGTAAAGGAGATCATATGTTCAGAGATTGTCCTCACAGAGGTGAAAAAGTGAGGATTGTTCACAATGTACAACAAGATGAAAGAGTGGAGGACATGGGAAGAAATGTACCAAGGATATATGCAGCCCTGGACAACAAGCAAGTAGAGTATTAGTCACATATTATTAAAGTCGAAGGTATGATCAACAACCAAACCATTGCTATTTTAATTGATTCAGGAGCTAGTCATAGTTATATATATTCTAATATGGTGGAAAGTTTGCATCTTCTAAGAAGCAAGCATGGAAAATCTTGGTTGGTGCAGCCAGCTACCATATCCAAAAGAAAAGTTAATGAGATGGTTAAGGCATGTCTTATGGATATGAATGGACTGAACACCAGGACATATTTGAACATCTTTCCTTTAGGTTCCTATGACTGTCTAAATCTGATGGATTGGTTGGATCAACATCATGCTATCCTAGAATGTCATAACAAGGAATTTATTTCCTGGATGATGAAGGGAACCTAAGGAAAGTGAAAGGAATTCCCAGGGCAGTAACCATCAGAGAAATATCAACATTGTAGCTCAATAAATGTTACAGAAAAGGGTGTCAAATATTTGCAGCACATACAGAAGAGACACCTAAAGTTAAGGTGTTAAATATTGAAGATTATGAATTCCTAAAAGAGTTTGAAGATGTGTTTAAGGAAATACCAAGATTACCCCTTAAAAGAGACATTGATTTCTCCATATATTTGATGCCTAGAGCAGCTCCAATATCCAAGACTCCATATAGAATGAGTACACCAGAATTGAAGGAATTGCAAATGTAACTTGAAGAGCTCTTGAAGAAGGGGTATATACGCCCAAGTGTGCCACCTTGGGGTGCCCTAGTTTTATTTGTGAATAAAAATGATGGGATATTGAGAGTTTACATTGACTTTAGGCAGTTGAACAAGGCAACTGAGAAGAATAAGTATCATTTTCCAAGGATTGATGACCTCTTTGATCAACTGAAAGATGCAAAAATATTCTCCAAGATTGATCTTAGGTCCGGTTATCATCAAGTAAGAATTAAAGAAGAAGACATCAGCAAGACTACTTTTAAAAGAAGGTATGGTCATTATGAGTTCACAATGGTTCCCTTTGGATTATCAAATGCACCAGTTGTCTTCATTTGTTTAATGAATGGTATTTTGAGAGAATACTTAGATAAGTTTGTCATTGTATTTTTAGATGACATTCTTTTATATTCTAAATCAGAGGAAGAACATGAACAACACTTGAGGATGGTGTGATCGCTCCAAGAGTCACCCCCACACTGCAAATGGGAATAATCTTGGTAACATTAAATTTGTTTCAAGTGGGTTTAACGGCGGGAGTCAGGACAAGACTGCAAGGAAAGGGAAAGATAACATCGATTGTTGTAGATCAGTCCTAAACTGTTGGGCTATGGAGTCATAAGTATTGCACTTAATGAAGGCATTTAAACTGTCTATTAGACAAAGGATTTATGTGGTGATGAGAAGAAGGAATAATAATGTGTCTAAGTGATAAATGATGAAACATGGGCAAGATGACAGTAGATACTCTACTGCCTTAGGAATCCATAGATCAAATATGCTACATATAGACAATAAGAAAAGCAATAAGAGTCTGAGTGATAAACAATGAAAGATGGGAAAGATGACAAAAAATCATCTACCACCTCAAGAATCCATAGATCAAAGATCCTACATCCAAAAAAGAAGAAAAACAACAAGCGTCTGAGTGATAAATGATGAAAGATGGGAAATATGACAACGAATCCTCTACCACCTCAGGAATCCATAGATCAAAGATGCTACATCCAGACAAGAAAAAAAGAAAAACATGTAAACTAAGAAGACAGCCTGATAAAACAACTCAAAGGAATCTTCAATAAAATATTATTTTACAATTCATACCCCTCAGGCTTACAAACTAAAAAATACAGTGCCCTGGTCCTAAATCTCTCTTGGCTCTTCGGCCTCTTAACCCCCTTTACAAATTCTTAACTTACCTATTTATACTCAGATCAGTGAACAACTGTTAGGAATGTTATATGGTCATCCCATCCAAGGTTTTTCGTCTACACATCCTTCTGTCAGATTGTGCATGTTTCCCCCTGTCATACACAAGCTTAGATCAGTATGGGATAGCAAGAAGAAACCATCCATCATGGTACCTCGGACCGAAAGTTCTGTCTCCTCGACCATAGCTTCCATGCTTCCTATTTATGGATTGAGATAAGGTTTCAGCTACCAATCCTTATTCTTGGTATCAAGACAAGCATTTGTTGCATGGAAGGCCACCATGTGTTGCTCAAGGATTGGGCACTGAATAAGCATGTGATTTTGGGCCATAAAAGTCAATCCTTTTTCATTGGTTGAACCCTCCTCAAGACCAGGACGTGACTTGACTATTAGGGGGCGGCCACATGTTGTCCTTGGATACAGCATTGAACGCGCACGTGATTTTGGGGCCGTCAAAAGTGGTTTGGACCGACACTGCTTTTGGGCTTGAAATGCACCATCTTCTGCCACGTAGCTTCCCCGTAATACTGTGGTTTGGATTTCAGACTACTTTTGGATTTTAACACCTGTGCAGTTTGTGGTGCCGAAATGATTGGTCGTCGTTGATCTGGCCGCTATCTACAATCTAGGCATGCCTACTATTTTAGCGCCCCCACTAAAATTTATCTGCCTGCCAACTATGGAATTCCTCCAACTGCACTCAGATATGGCGCTAAAATGAACTATGCAAGGGATATCCATTGTTGCAAATTACACTTGCCTACTGCTTAGGCTCATGGCTATAACCTGCAACTCTGAACAACTTCATGTGATAACATTGGCTCCATAGGGGATGGCATGCTCCCTGTGAGCTGCCAAGAACGAGCAGTTCTAGTGCCTTAGTTGTTGGGTTGTGGAGTCGATCTCAAATATATTTTGCTGAAGACAGCAGGATGACATGTACACTACTCAACTTAAAAAAGGAAACAAACACAAATGCTACAAAACGAGCTTATTTATGTACAATCCTAAACTAATTGATTTTACAATGAGCTAGGTGAAAACAAACTTCTACTAGAGCCATTCAAATAACTTCATAATTGAAAACTTATTTACTCTGTCACTGATCATCAAGGGATAAAAAAACTGTGACAACAAACTAATTACATTCTTCAGATTACCTCCCAATGATGAAAGTAAGATAAATCTTGGAGGCTTCAATACATTGAGGAAATGCAACTCCATGTATTCCCCTACAGGGTCATAAAATAGGTGATAAAACCTACTAGGTTGGTAACAGAAAGCCTAATCTTCTTTAAAGATGCTCACATATGGTTGAATGTTTGTGGCAAGAACAGGTGAGTAAAAGGATGATGGAGGTTGTTGATCCACTTCTCTTCTTCCTTCTGTGATAACATGTGCTAGATGATGGCAATAAATCTCCTCATGTATATCAATGGATGGTGTTTTCTCTCTATCATGCTGCTCTTGGTAAAATCTTTCACTTTCATTAGAAGGTTGGTTGCTAATGCTTTTTTCTTCCAAGACAAAAAACACCTCATCATCTTCATCACTGTCTCCATAATGGTCAAATAAAGGAGGAGTCTTGAATGACATGCCAGGAGGTATCTCCTGCGCAACATGAGAAGACTACTCTTCATTACTAAACACAGGATGCCTTTCAAGATTCAATTCAGGAATCAATATCTCATCATCATCATATGAGTCAAAAATAGGTTGCACATATCTAGGATTTTTAGATACAAGGTTACAAAGAATATCAGCTTCCAGAACAGACTCAATTTCTTCACTTTCCTTACTGAGACAACAAACACAGTTTTCATCTGATGCATATGAACATGGAAGAGAAAGAGTTGATTCCTCATCCAAGGCATCTTGTTCATTCTCACAACCTTAATAAGAATCAGTTATATCCTGAACTTAGTCTTTATACTCCTCAAAACAACTATGAAAAATTAAGTCAGAGGAATAAAGCTCTTGAAAATGAATATTGAAAGCCGCATGAAACTCTTTGAGTGAAGAAACGCTAGAAATATCAAGAGAGTGATCCCAAATATGAGCATCTCCTTGAAGAGAGTACATAAACAACTTCATACGTATGTCTTCATGTTGGATGTCAAGATGTTGCATCAAAGCATGAAACCCTAGAACATTTTCAAGGGGGATGTCATTCTCAGCATCATAAAATCTTGGCAGCAGATCTTTCCATTCATCAATTTGAGGCACGGGACATGGATAACTAGCTATGGCTGAGAAATTTAGTTGGGAAAAACTCTTGGCCAAGATAGCCTCCATAGCCATTTGATTTTTCTCCTTCCAATGGAGTCACCAATAGATTTTGAACAATGGAGTCGCCATGGTAAAAGATAAGGAGTCAGAACAATGTGTACAACTTCAATTCACCATCTAAAACTGGATCTCTTCATTGTCATTCTCCTAGGGAATGTATCTTCGCTTCCATCCCCGAAAATAATGCCATTAATGTTATCACTCCAAGAGTCACCCCCATACTACAAATGGGAGTAAGATTGGTAACATTAAATTTCTTTCAAGTGGGTTTAACACTAGGAGTCGGGACAAGAATGCAAAGAAAGGAAAAGATAATAGAGGTTGTTGCATATCAGTCCTGGACCGTTGGGATATGGAGTCATAAGTATCATTCTTAATGAAGTCATTTAAACTGCCTATTAGACAAAGGATTTATATGGTGATAAGGAGAAGGAAGACAGAATATGTCTGAGTGATAAACGATGAAACATGGGCAATATGACAACAGTTCCTCTACCACCTCAGGAATCCATATCTCAAAGATGCTAAATCTAGACAAGAAGAAAAATAACAAGCGTCTGAGTGATAAACGATGAAAAATGGGCAAGATGACAACAAATCCTCTACCGCCTCAAGAATCCATATATCAAAGATGCTACATCTAGACAAGAAGAAAAACAACAAGAGTCTGAGTGATAAACGATGAAAGATGGGCAAGATGACAACAGATCCTCTACCGCCTCAAGAATCCATAGATCAAAGATGCTACTTCCAGACAAGAAAAACAGAACAACATGTGAACTAAGAAGAAATTCTGATAAAACAACTCAAAGGAATATTCAATGACATAATATTTTACAATCCATGCCCCTCAGGCCTATAAAATAAAAAATACAGTACCGTGCTCCTAAATCTCTCTCGGCTCTCCAACCTCTGAACCCCTTTTACAAATTCCTAACTGACCTATTTATACTGATATCAGTGGAAAACTGCTAGGAATGTGATCTGGCCATCCCATCCAAGGATTTTCATCTATGCATCCTTCTATCAGATTGTGTGTGTTTCCTCTTGTCAGACGCAAGCTCATATCAATATGGGCCTGCAAGAAGAAACCTTTCATCATGGTACCTCGGGCTGACAGTTCTGTCTCCTTGGCCATATCTTCCATGCTTCCTATTTATGGAATGAGTTGAGGTTTCAACTACCAGTCCTTGTTCATTTAACTGATCTTTTCTTGGGATCGGGATGAGGATTTGATGGCTGGAAGTTCACCACATGCTGCTCACGAATTGGGCATTGAATAAGCATGTGATTTCAGGAAAAAAAAATTAGTCCTTGTTCATTGGTTGAACCCTCCTTGAGATTAGGATGCAACTTGACTATTAGTGGGTAGCCACGTGTTGTCCTTGGATACAACATTGAATGAGAACGTGATTTTGGGGCCGTCAAAATAGGTTTATAACCACACCGCTTTTGGGCTCAAAGTGTGCCATCTTTCGCCACGTAGCTTCCCTGCAATACTATCATTTGGATTTTGGCCCACTTTTGGATTTTAAAAACCATGCAGTTTGAAGCGCTGAAATGACTGGTGGCCATTGATCTGGCTGCGATCTACGATCTGGGTGCACCTTCTATTTTAGCACCCCCACTAAAATTTATCTTCCCGCCAACTATGGAATTCCTCCAACCTCTCTCAGAGATGTCACTAAATTGAACTGCGCAGGGGATCTATCTTGTTGTAAACTACACTTGCCTTCTTCCTTGGCTCATGGCTGTCACCTATGACCCCAAAAAACTTCATGTGATAGCATTGGCTCTAGAGGGGATGACATGCTCCCTGTGAGATGCCAAGAACGAGCAGTTCCAGTGCCTTAGCTGTTGGGTTGTCGATTCGATCTCAAATACATTTCGTTGAAGACAACAGGCTGACATGTACACTACTCAACTTAAAAAAGGAAACAAACACAAATGCTCGAGAAGGAGCTTGTTTATGTACAATCCTAAACTAACCAATTTTACAATGCGCTAGGTGAAAAAAAAAATCTACTAAATAAATTCCTAATTGAAAACTTATTCACTCTGTCACTGATCAACAACGGATAACAAAACTGTGACAACAAACTAATTACATTCTTTAGATTACCTCCCAATGATGAAGGTAAGATAAATCTTGGAGGCTTCAATACATTGAGGAAATGCAACTCCATGTATTCCCCTACAGGGTCATAAAATAGGTGATAACACCTACTAGGTTGGTAATAGAAAGCCTTCTCTTCTTACAGCTGCTCACATATGGTTGAATGTCTGTGGAAAGCACAGGTGAGTGAAAGGCTGATGTAGGGGGACATCAGGTAACAATCACTAAACAATGTTTAGTTGATTTTAAGATAGGGGGTTATAGATATGAAATCTTATGTGATGTTAATCCCATGGATGTCTGTCATCTTTTGTTGGGGAGGTCATGGAAATATGGCATAAATGTTGTTCATGACGGAAAAAAGAACACCTATACCTTGGAGAAGAAAGGTAGGATGCATATGTTGCTTCCAATTGAAGACAAGAAGGCGAAAGCAGAAGCAAGAAATATTATACTTCTCATGAGTGGGAAAGAAATTCTGGATGAAATCAAGAAAGACGAAGAAATGTAGTTTTTTTTGGTAAGAAAACCTAGATTCATCTTGACTAGTACTTCGATGGATGATCTATCTGAGGAAATTCAGAAACTGTTGGAGAATTTCGCTGATATAGTGGTGGACGATTGACCTTGTTTGTTGCCACCCATCATAAGTATAAGCCATTATCAACAAGGGATTGATTAGGGAAATCTTGAGTCCATGCATTGTGCCAATAGTGTTAAGTTCGAAGAAGGATGGTGGATGGAGGATGTGTATAGACTCGAGGGATATAAACAAAATCACCATCAAGTACAGATTTCCTTTACCTAGGATGGATGACTTGATGGATTGCTTGAGTGGGGCAAAGTTTTTTTCAAAAATTGATTTGAAAATAGGATATCATTAGATTCAGATGAGAGAAGGTGATGAATGGAAAACAACATTCAATACGAATGAGGGGATGTATGAATGGCTTGTCATGCCATTTGGCCTGACGAATGCACCAAGTACTTTTATGAGATTGATGAACAAAGTATTGAAATATTTCATTGGAAAGTTTGTAATTGTGTATCTTGATGATATATTGATATTCATTAAGACTGAGGAAGAACATTTAAGACATTTAACTCTAGTAATGAGGAGGTTGTAGCAAGAGAAGTTGCTGATAAATCTGAAGAAGTCATCTTTCATGAAGAAAGAACTCATTTATTTGGGCTTTGTGATATCTTAGAATGAGTTGAAGATGGATCCAGAGAAAGTAAAAGAAATCAAAGAATGACCATCTCCAAGGAATATCTTTGAAGTCAGAAGCTTCCATGGACTAGCTAGTTTTTACAAAAAGTTCATTAGAAATTTTAGTGGGATTAGTACATCAATGATGGACACAGTCAAGAAAAGACATAAATATTTTCATTGGACAGAGAAAGAAGAAAGAAGTTTCAAGTTGTTGAAAGAGAAGATAACTAGACAGTCGGTTTTGGTTCTACCAGATTTCAGTAAAACATTTCAAGTGAGATGTGACGCAAGTGGATTCACGATTGAAGTAGTCTTAAGTCAAGACAATAGACCAATTGCATACTTCATTGATGTAGCACCCATCCACAGGATGCTAAGCAATTAACAATTTATTTAAACACTTACACATTAACAACTTTGTTTTAGCATTATTCCATTGATTTTTATTTACACATTTCTTCTACATCTTCTCAATGATAAATCTAATAACATGATGAAATAAGTAGTAGGCTAAATTTAAGATTTAAGAACTTAAAACATAAGTATACTCAAAATATCAATAACAAAATATCACTGAAAAATACCTCCTCCTTAGCTTGTCGAAGCTCACCAGTTGTACTGTAGTCCTGGGCGCTTCCAAGTATTCTTTTCCCTCTTGCCCAGAGTGAAACAATGGAATCCTCCCGGCCAACTAGGAGCCTAACCGGCTTCCTATCTCCAAGAAACCTTTTGTTTTCTTGGCCCTCTGTGCCCGTGACCCCAAGAACAGCAAAGCACAAATGCTCAAAGGAAACTATCACAAGAATCATCTCTTCCAAAAATGTCACAACCTCTCATCATGCTCCAACCTCCTCCTCCTCTCTACTTCTTCTCCCTATTTATCAAGTTTCCATACACACTTCCCCAAG